>JAGSMU010000245.1:0-50367 GCA_029286865.1 Teinopalpus imperialis | reverse complement strand
TTCCCCTCATAAGAAGGTTCGAAGCTCGGCTCGGGTCGCTATTTAAAAGGGTGGACAGGTCGATTTTAAAATCGGCCTAGAACACAAGTCAATCTCGTGTAGGCCGCTGTTGAAGAAGGACGACGCAGTGCGGTTCGTGTGATAAACGAGTGCACAGTTCACGTGACGGTAAGTGATTGCTGCAGCCCATGACTTCCTCGTTCATCCGCGACAAGGAACCGTGACAGTCTGTCTTAATCTTTAGAGGCGACTAAGACATAAAGCCTCGACATCGGGACCTACAGATCTCTATCAGAGAAAACAGACTAACGTTATACTGCTTCTTTACGCTAATGCCCTGTGAGGGTATGGTCCTTCACTGGTCGAGCTGACTCATTCACGCTGTAGCTAAAGACAAACTGCAGCGTGGCTCTACCAATGTTAAAGATAAAATCGGTGTAAATAGTGTGCAATAATATTTAAACGGTATAATTAATTATTACGAAAGACGCGTTGATTTTTTTCCTTTTACAGTGTAGGCGGCGACGGGCAGGTTTAAATCAATCACTCACAACAAAAGATATACGATAAAAAACGTTCGTAAGATTTCCAGTAACTTTTTACTTGTTTCAATTGTGTATATATAACAAAAAAAAACTATAACCAAATCTACTAAAAGGTAATTCAGATAACTTTCTGTGAATCGTTAATGCACTTTACTAATAAAAACTAAGCACTAGTTTATTTATACTTAATAAATAATAAAGTCTATTATATTTTTATTAAATATAAATAATCTAGAGCTTGACTACACGCCCATCTCCTAAAGTGACAATGTAGTGTTTAATGGTGAAGTGTGAATATAGTCTACTTGTATATAATATCCATTATTTTCTTATAAATTTTTATAACAGCTAGACATAAATACCAATATAATTAAATTCCTAATACTTCTCATTAATAAGACAAAGCTTAATGTATCGGTTTTAAATAACTTGACAGCAGCCCCATGATGATGATGATATTAATTTAAAAAAAGGCAAAGGACTTTAGTCCATACAGCCAGGTCTTGTTCGTATGATGGTTGGTCTGAAACTCCATGACAGCAGCCCCATTTCTGGATGACTGAGAAGTTTACATTCACAGATAAGACATAGACATAATTAACATGACGTTCTAAAACTTGTAAAATCTATTAAAACGTACGTGTATAAAATCTGTATCTACTCAGCGGGCCGCCCGCTCGCGGGTCTAATTAGATAACGTCTCTGGACAACATCAATAGTCGTATACACAAAAAAAAAAATTATCTCTGTGTGGAAGTTAGTAACTTACTTATAAGTTATAAAAAAAATCTTTATCTCTGTGTGGAAGTTAGTAACTTATAAGTTATAAAAAAAATCTTTATCTCTGTGTGGAAGTTAGCAACTTACTTATAAGTTATAAAAAAAAATCTTTATCTCTGTGTGGAAGTTAGTAACTTATTTATAAGTTATATTTCATATAGTTATTATTATTTTATATTATATTAGTAAGTATATATATTAAAAGCTAAACTTGATTTTTTGGGCAATCTCTCGTAGGACGTGTATATACAATATATAGTACTGATAATGATAAGAGTTCCTCAAACTATATTACATGAAATATGCAATGTTTCGTAAGAGATGATTCGCAAGTATATTGGGCCCTGAGTAGATGTTTCATCTATTTCGTTAATAAAGAAGTCGTTGCTATCCACTTAGAAATTGAACATTATTATTTAATATTCCAGCCGAGAAGCTTGCAGGGGAGAATGGGGGAGGCAACCAGCCGAACGGCCCCCCTCCCGCGGGGGAGCTGCGCGGCGAGAGATTCACTCTCACACTTACCAAAGGCACTCAGGTATAGAAATCTTATTGATCGTATCGGCTTGTCAATGTACAATATGGCGTATGTTGACTTTCTCTTGAAACGGCGTTTTAGAAATTTTACTTGCTTTGTATTTTATTATAGTTTTTGCATTGCATTTTTTTTATCGTCTCTCTCTTTTAGATAGTAATGTCACTATCTACATTCAAGTCCAACTAAATTTAATATGCTTGTGCCAGAAATGGTCCACGTCAATAGTCTAATACAGGATTCGAACTGACGACCTTAAATTTCGCAGAACGTATATGTTGACCTTACTTGTTGACGCTTCACTTGTGACAAACAAGCTTATAGTTTACCTGATGCTTAGTGAATGCTGGGACATGTCACACATACATCGTCGTCAGTACTAAGATGGAACGGTACGAGGGTCGGCTCAAGTGCTGATAAGAATGCTGGTAGATGCAGAAAAAAAATTTGTGGGTTAGATATATAGCTGCAATTTTAATATATGGAAAGTATAGTATATAGTTTATGATACACTTAAATATAAAAAATATTTTTAATAAAAGCTTGTCTATTCATTGGTAAATATTATGAAAATCCATTTGCATCAACTGCTTAGAGTTGTTAATCACGAAATAAGGAATTTTAAAAGAGACAGTTCAAAGAGTTCTCTATGATGTTTTTATGTTTGTCTTATCAATGACTTGGATCTCTAGTTAATATCTAAGGTATGCTTCAATCCATTGTTACATTGAAGTCTGATATTTATAATATAACTAAAAATTCGTTAAATTTTCATTATATTAATTATTACCGTAAAGAAAAGATGTTATTAAAAACAATAAGACGACATATTATTGTATAGCATAAATTAGTTTCAAGTTTATTAATATTGTCAGTAGTTTAAGTAAAATTTTCTTTTGTTACCTACATTTATTTCTTTATTTACCAGGTGGAAGTGGGCCCGGACGGTAGTATACGTGGTTTGAAGCTTGCCGATTTTGGTCTTGCGGTGGAAGTATGGCGACCGCTTCATGCCGTCTGCGGGACTCCGACATATGTAGCTCCTGAAATACTGTTAGAAACTGGTTATGGTTTGAAGGTATAATCAAAATAAATTACGTTTATGGTCATTTGTCAATTGTTAAAGTATATATTTAGCTACCAATCCATACCAAAATAAAAATATAATAATAAATTATTACATGTCACTGCCATCTTTGTTATACTGTGAATAGGCTATTGGCATATGCAATCATAAAGAGAAACCCTAAAAATTGTTCTTACCATAGCTTGCTGAGTGATTCTGAATTGGTCCCACACAGCCTGTTGTGTAGCATTCTTGCAAACAACTTATATGAATCACTACTAGAAGCCAGACACTTAAATATTGGCACCAGTCTTGAATGCTGCCATTCACAAAAGTTAATTATTGATTTTGTACGGCAGATGGAGGTTAGGCTCAATATCCTCGTATACCGCAATTCGATCATCGCAGGGTTTATCGTCGCCACTCATGATTTGCTTAAACATTTTGCACTCTGTTTGTTTCATTCTTCATAATGTACAGTTAGACTTTCCGGATTGTGCACCAAGTGTACTATGCCCCTAGAAGATTTATCCCTAACCTTTTTACTAAATGTCTATTTACTACCCTCCCTAAAGAGAAAAGCAGTGGGGTAGTATATAATGTTACTTAATGCAAACACAGTCCATACTTTTATATAATAACTTCTTTTTCTTATATTTGTGGCAGATTGACGTTTGGGCGGCGGGTGTGATCTTATATATCTTGTTATGCGGTTTTCCTCCGTTCTCTTCCCCGGATGGTGACCAAGAGAAGTTGTTCGACGCTATTCTCTCTGCTCGTTTGGAGTTCCCAGCGCCGCACTGGGAAAGGTGTCGGCAGGTGCTATAGATCTTGTCGCAAACATGCGTCGCCCTCAACCGGAGCTACGCTTTGCTGCTGAGGATGTGCTTGACCATGCTTGGATGTCGGTCAGTATATAAAAACTTGTTAATCCACTTTAAAAAACAAAAAGGAGGTCATATTATTCGAGTATTTTTCTCTGTTTACATTAAAATCACTATGAAATGTAAAATTCCCCAGGTTTAAATATTGTGATCCCTATGTGTGTTATGATGCATTTGCTTACTTACTGGTAATATTTGAGTCCTTGGTACAAAGATCGAGGCATACATATCATTGGTTTAGTAATTAGTGTTTAATACATTACACATTTGTTATTACTTTATTTTGTGTTTGAGTTTTCGGTTTGTACATATTTATATGTTTGTATCACCAGTCATTTTCTACTTGCATTTTTTATTGAATTGCGATTTTTGTATGAACTTAAGACCAAAGCTCTATGAAAACATTGTGATAATTTGCTCAAACTATTTTTTTTATTTGGACAGAATAATGTGTGTCAGGTCAGTTAGTTCTTATATATAAATACGTCACCTAAAGAGAATAAAAAAATATATTTGGCACAAGTTGCAGTTGGAAATAATTAAAATAATATTTTAATATAGGCGGGTAATTCCACTGATTGCTTTTATTTGAGTATTTATGGGTGCGAAAGTTCAAGAATCCTGGAGTTTGTAGTATAAAACAGTGTTTTATTTGGTAGGGCTTCAAAGTCGTGTCAAAATCTTGTAAGTGTAAATAGGAATACATCAAAGTTATATTAAAAGTTATGATCTAACATTTAACCTCAGATTTAATAAATCAGAAAATCTATATATTCTAATATTAATTATGTGTTTATTTATAACAAGAGTAATTATTGTAATTATGTATTTGCTAAGATTTATTTTAAAATGAAATAAAACTTGTCTTTATAATACATAGTAACGTATTCCATGTGAAAACGCCAATACGGACAGTATTTCGCATATACAGATCCGAAGTACAAAGCTTATCAGATACTAGCTAGTTGATCGTCATTGAGTAATGATTAAGAAATTCATCAGAACTTTATTTTTACATATTAAAACGATTGGTAAATATAAATCTTATTGCAGGATGACTACGACGAGAGCTGTGAGCACATGGTATGACGAGGACTCCTCATAGCCGAGTAGTTATAGTATATTAGTTACCATGTCCGATCCTGCGTGACGGCTCGCAGTGGAGACCTACGCCGGTCTCTTATATAAACGTTTGCTACAGTCTCAGCCTAAAGTGCTGTCCTGACCACAGCTTTGTATGCCTTTTAATGTGAACACCAATACCAAAGTTATTCCCTAATGTAATTTTAAAATTTTATTATAACAAAAATACTGCATATTCGTTTTTAACTTATTAATAACTATTTTATTATTCGAAAATATCGAGGATGCAATATCTTTGTTTCGTTTTTTGAAATTTGGTACTTTTCCATTTATACAACAGTCACATAGTAATAAATGAATTAAATACTTTTTACTTTATTTAAAGGGGTATGACAAAGTATATATGAAAATGGCTTTTTTAAGTATTATTTAAATAGATGTTACTTTTTCTCAGTTGTAAGACAACAAACAACATATATTTAAGTTATTTACAAATTTAAAAATTTACTTATAAAATTTTAGAAAACATGTTTTTACATTACTTAAAAACATGTTTTCTAAAATTTTATAAGTGTCACATGTGTACCACATGAAACATGAAAGCCCTGAATGAAATAAATTGTTACAAAATTTAAAATTAATTTTTTATCGTAGTGTGCAAAAATATAAAATTGTCCAAAAAAATCATAAAACTTAAATGTAATAAAAATGTAGGAATTAAATTAAACATCACTAAGTAGCCTTATATTGATTAACCATAACATAATTATGATTTAGTTTCAAACCACCGTAAAGTTATCGAAGGCTTAAGATTTTCATTTTTAGTATATGTTTATTTATTATTGAAATTATTTTTTACTATGTTATTTTAATGTATTATTTTACTGCAAGGCTTAAAAATTACTTATACACAATTGATCAAGCTAAATATATTTTATTTTGGTAATTGTCAAAACTAATAGTATACCCCAGGGGTTATAGAGAACACATATCAAGTGCTATGTTGAAAACGAAAATAATAACAAATCTATGGTCTGGTGGTATGGAATGTGGTAGTAATTTCCTGGTTATGCTTTTGTTTCTAGATAGGAATAGCTTAAAGAAATTATATGATATTTATAAAATATTTTTTTTGTTTGCTGTAACATATGAGTAATATATCTTATTTAATTATTTTGTATTTAAGCAACAGAATACATGCTTGTATAAAATAAGGGCAGAATTCATAATATTACTGCAAGCTTCAATTATTATTGTAATCAATCATTTGTAACATTCCCCATTAGCAGAAATATAATAGTAGAAGATATTTACCACTGTCTTTATGTGTTGAGGGTCAAAACTTTTTATTTAAGTAAAGACTCATATGAGCAAGTAATTTCTAATTTTTGTAAGGTGATTCCTTCTCTTCATAATATTTATTGTTACTACAGTTATTTTGTTATATATTACATGTATTAAACATATTTTTTTTATAATCTCAATCTAATAATGACAGTGGTAACCAAGTGTATGTGATGGGTAATAAGCTAAGTAACTGTATAGTGAAAATGCTGTGGAAAGCTTTGTAGAACTATTGACGGTTACTCTTGCTAAGAAAACCTTTATCTTAATTTTTCACTAAAGCTACCATTTCCTGGCTATGTTAACTTGTTATATTAAGAATCTATTTTAATTATTGTTGCTCTTTGTACGTGGCATTTGATTAAGCCTAAAGTTATTTAATACCGACCAAACTACTTAAAAGTTCGGTCAACCGCATTTTCAACAAGTTTATCTCAAAACTTTCTGTCTATACTATATGAACGTCGATATTCATTCGTTTTATTATAACACCTTAATACTACTATATATCTACTATACTATCACAAGTTAATTTTTTTTAACAGTATTTCCTTTATTAAATTATGCTAGTGCATACGGTCTCAAATACATGTGTCAAGAATAATAATGTCTAATTGCATATTATTGGAATTGCTTCCAAACTTTTATTTAATTATGGTTTTTAATTCAAAGTTCAGTTTTTTTTCACTGATAACCTGTGCTACACCTTAAATCTTTAAACAATACGTTGATGACAATATTTAATATTGTTCTAAAAGGCGTACCGACTTATTAATTTTAATATTACGATCTAGCTGTATTGATAAACTGATTTTGTTTGTTCATTTCGAAAGTTATTTTTCACTGACCAATATTCGTGACTTTCGGCTCACTTCGGTTTGTCACGTTTTGGTATCAATATTTCAGTATTTTTTTGTGTGCTTCCTTGCTACAGTGAAATAATGTTATTTGTTATAATCCGAAACGTGTGCGAAATATTTGACGTAGTAAACATCATGTTATTTTCTCCAATAATCGACAATTTCGAGACAGGCTGATTTAATATAAGCTTATAATAAACTTATATATTTATGTTATCTATAATGCTATATTTTTTTATTATAATTCTGGCACTTGGTAAACACATCATCATTGTTCAATATCTATATTATTTGCCCCATATTTGTGACTGCTGAGAAATTTAATTTTCAATTTTACATACAAAAGTGAAATGCCTTTTTGTTGTTACTAAGGTTATAAACGACCATACAGTTTATCTGATAGTAAGTGACGACTTCGTCATCTAAGCACCTACATCCATCTTCACAACAAATACCGTTGTCGTTCCTGGGGATTGAGATGGAATGCCTCGGTACATATAAATGGGTACAATCACCGTACGAAACACAGCGGCGGTCGGCTGCTATTTTGAGCTGGTGTATACTGAGTGCGAGGTTCTCCCCCATTTCTAGACGTCATTGGGCAACTGAAGAGATTGAAGTCCTTGTCATCCTATCATTAGTCCACTTCAACACGTGCGAGGAATATAGCGCACCTCCGACATATTTCGAAGCTCGGTGGGGATGATTGCCTCATTATATGTCAGACTTGTAGAAATTTGCATCACCCCCATGCTGTCATATATTTGGAAGTGACCGCCCATCGTCATCTGCCGTATGTCGATATAGTATTCCAATACACCCATCGGCGTCTTCAGCATGAGTCTGTAGGTTTCGATGCGAGTATTTTTTTTATTTAGTTTACTCGTGTACTGCTTTGTTAAAATTCTCTTCTTTAATTCTGTACTTGGTTTATTATGGCGTATTCACCCAGTCCGATGGTACGGCTGACAATCTTTAATGACAAAATTATCTTAATGATACATTTTAATAATTGTAATCCTTATTTTATTTGTTTTTACTTATTTTATAAACCACTTTCGCAATATTTAGTTACCATTTAATGGTATATCATAAAACGGTTCGTAAATTCTGCATATTCACGACAGTGACCTATAAAGAACCTTGACAATTAAATAATTTGATTTTTTTTCAATTCGGTAAATATCCAGCTGTGAAATACTTATAATAAAATTAAACATTCACGAAAATTTTAAAAAATAAATAAATTTTTGGTTTAAATAAATTAACTTTACATTGAGAAACCTGGGCAACCTGGTCATGTGAATAAAAAATTATGGGCGATATTTGAATTCAATGCGACACTTGCATCTATAGACGCAATCTTTTGTACAATATATTTCCTCATACTTAAACATATTCTCTGCACGTATAATATTTATAATATTCGAACCTTCCTTTTTAAATAGCGACTAAACTATTGATGGTTTCATAATTTGAGAACTATGGCCATAATGCAGTAACCCTATCAATACTGAAGGCACTGAACAAAGTGATTCGGTCCCGATCGCACCATAGATAGGAACGGGAAGCAGTAATAAAAACACTTGCTATGCGTACCACGTCCGAGGTCACGACTTATGATAAATTGTTCTTGTTCTAGCGAAATTCCCATTTTAACCCTTAACGTTAGACACAGCCATTTAATACTAGCGTCCATACTAAATTAACTTTTCTTTTAACAATTGCTATAATTAAATTTTATATACGCTACGTAATTGTTTTGTAAAATTATTTTCGCTGACCTACTATTGCCCTTTATATATATAACAATATATATATATATATAGATATTTATCCGGATAATCCATGGATGTAAGGATGTTTGGATGATTTACCATTGCCATGCTCAGCAACCGATCTAGCGATCGCGGTACCAAATCTCCCGCATCTTATATGCTGATCTGCTTAACGCTTCTTAACTCTGTGTCAGCATAACATAAACGAGAAACCGTAGAATATATTTAAAAATGAAAAAATGTTTTTTTTTAATTTTGAATCACGTTTCTTTGGAACAAATTCTGTGGTTACACGATCGCATTATGTTGGTTTACTCAATTAGAATCTCATACGGAATTGAATTATAAGAGCAACTGATTTATCTTGTGAGAAAAGTGTCAAAGAATTAGCTTAAGTATCAACATCGCAGCGGATTCAATGTCCCGTGTTGAAGCCATTTTATAAAATTACTTTACAACTTTTGTACAATCTTAAGCCGCTGACAATGAGCTCTGTGATTTGCAGTATAAAGGAACTTCTTTAAAACTGGAAAAGGTTCCTGTTCCATATACAGATTTTATAATAATCCGTGACACATTTCTTCTTTAATGACTTTGCCTTATTTACTTAATTTTAAAATACTACTCAACCTAAGTCATAGTAATATTCGCGTCACACTCCGAATAATAATTATAATACTATACTGTCCTCTATCCAGACGAATGCTCATTAGTAGCTTTAGCTTTAAGCCTACGTGACACGTAAGGGTACTAAAGTAATAGGGCTGCATTATTACTCCTGTAAGAGATTACGGAACACCTTGTCATTACTGCCGTATCTGTCTAGACAATGTTGGACCTCTTACTAGAAGAGATTCTAGAGAGATCATTTGCAATAGTTTCCACTGTCTTCTACGGCTCGTGTGCGTAGGCCACAGGTGACATTTTAATCAAAAATATGGATCCAGGGGCTTCGGTAATTTGATACGGATGATTATGAACTAACAACAATAGGACATTGTAGAGAACAGAAAAAAACTATTATTGACTATTAATAACTTACTGTTTTAAAAATATGTACAATATATTTATAAGCTAATCTATGGCAGCACTAAAACTTATATTTCTAGCGAATTAATCTTTTGATATAATAAGTTTCTTTTTACGATGTATTTCCACGAACAAGGCGTGGTTAACGGGAGTAAAGTGTTGTTATTTGGTACCTGAAGACGGCGTCTCTTTGAAGCGCAAATTGTGTTCCCACTCACCACGGATCAGCATTCATTCGGACAGATGAACCGTGGAACTAAAAATCCTGGAGATGAAGGAAACCACAAGATGACCAGATGCGCATCTTGTAAGGTTTTTTTTTTCATTTCACTTTATTGAAATGTTTCGCACCACGATTGAGATAACCATAAACCTTATTTCACTCAAAGAACTTTTCATCTTACCCCAAACGGGATGTGGGTGATAACGAGTGTAGAAATAGGCAACTACGAAACGTAGTAATCCGTACTTTCATAAAATAATAAAATAAAGGATAGCGCGTGTTATCTATGTCTATTCTCAATTGGATTATCGTGTATAAAAATATTGTTGTATTACTTTGTGATTTATTGGAAGTGACATGATTTACCTGGAAGTTTTCGTGTCACTTATTACGTTATCCTATTACTTATATTAATACCAGACTTAATTACTGACAAATAATGTTTTATAAAATTAGAGTTTAATGTAATACACAAAAAAAATATTGTTACTTTCGTAAAGAAGATTATGAACTACGGGACATTATTTGTGTTTTTTCAAACGAATATGCCTAAATTTGCAGAAAGTGATACACGAGTGCGTGTAATTTATTTATGTATGTATAAGGATACTTTTGTCAATGAAGGTTCGGGTTCTTTGGTTTGATTAATGGCCTACTCCACAAAGAGCAGAGGTGGGTACTCTCGAGGATGCTTGCTTAAAGGCACCAATTTATCGGGTCGCAATAAATTTATCCTGTGTGAGTAGTGAATAGAATAAATAAAATGGGCGTTATTTGTTCCATGCCAAGTTTTAGTAATATTCAAATACATGTGGATTACATATGAATTTATATTTGCTTTATAATAAATACTATCAAAAAACTAGTAATAAGTTTATTCAAGAAATATATGGTAATGACTTGAATACACATCAGGATATTAAGTCAACAAAATGGAGGTTACTTTTATTATTTACTTTTATTTATGCCTAAGAAATAAAAACCCCTAAACAATGGTTTACTTTTACGTTTCTTATAATAGGCTATCAAATATACACACAAACTCTAATAATTTAATGCAGAGAAGAGGAACTAATGTTAGATAAATAAACTTTAAGATAAAATAATAAGGTAACATAGTTTTCAGAAATAATAAAAAGATAAAATAGCTTTAAGATATAATAATTATATTTATTTATCTAAAATAAACAGGTGTGATTAATATAGATAGATATCAGAAAAAGCTTATCAAGCATTATTATAGTTTTAAGGTTCCGTAAATATCTTGAAGTACTTAATTTATTTATACAAAGAACTGTTACAATTTCTTAGAGATAATTGATTCATAGTTCATAAAGACGTCCTTCAAAACGCTCTCGTTTTTCAGTTGTAATATGTTATCATCCCTACTTATTTTTACTTATATGTCCACGTGTGCAGATACAACAGTTCAAGGCCTCTCTCAACTCATACTGTCCTCATATTAAAGAAACAGAAAAGTTAACTGCTGTATATTGATGATATATTTAAATATAAAAGAAATATAAAAAAAAACTGTTTATTTATTGTAAAGATATGATATTCATATGTAAGTGTTCGTTTGTCGTTTATAACATAATTAAATAAGATAAGAAGTAATTTTCTTAAACTCTTGTGAATAATAAGCTAAGCTTTTCTTCGTATCTATGTAAAGGCTCGTTAAACTGACGGTGCAAAGAAAATACTATTTAGCAATGTTAATATCTTTCAATTCAATAATAAATTTTCGTTAATATCTTGCACTTGCAATAAATATCAAATTGTTTAACGATTTATAAATATGAAATAAGCAGGTTTTCACCACACATAATCAGTTTAAGAAAGCGACGCAGTGCGCAAAACTTTTGGCACTCTTGCTTGCATGCAAAAAATTGAAGTAGTTTATTGTATTTTATTAAGTATAACGGTAAAATGTTATTCTGATCAAAATCATCGACTAATAATTTATTTAATACTAATTTGTTTTATTGATGCGACGTCTTTAATTTGCATTATTGATCTAGATTGGTTTAAAATATATGGTAATGACTTGAATACACATCAGGATATTAAGTCAACAAAATGGAGGTTACTTTTATTATTTACTTTTATTTATGCCTAAGAAATAAAACCCCTAAACAATGGTTTACTTTACGTTTCTTATAATAGGCTATCAAATATACACACAAACTCTAATAATTTAATGCAGAGAAGAGGAACTAATGTTAGATAAATAAACTTTAAGATAAAATAATAAGGTAACATAGTTTTCAGAAATAATAAAAGATAAAATAGCTTTAAGATATAATAATTATATTTATTTATCTAAAATAAACAGGTGTGATTAATATAGATAGATATCAGAAAAAGC
This sequence comes from Teinopalpus imperialis, assembly GCA_029286865.1. Taxonomy (NCBI): domain Eukaryota; kingdom Metazoa; phylum Arthropoda; class Insecta; order Lepidoptera; family Papilionidae; genus Teinopalpus; species Teinopalpus imperialis. Next base: position 37,872 of record JAGSMU010000245.1, on the reverse strand, counting down.
TTATCAAGCATTATTATAGTTTTAAGGTTCCGTAAATATCTTGAAGTACTTAATTTATTTATGTATGTATATGATACTTTTGTCAATGAAGGTTCGGGTTCTTTGGTTTGATTAATGGCCTACTCCACAAAGAGCAGAGGTGGGTACTCGAGGATGCTTGCTTAAAGGCACCAATTTATCGGGTCGCAATAAATTTATCCTGTGTGAGTAGTGAATAGAATAAATAAAATGGGCGTTATTTGTTCCATGCCAAGTTTTAGTAATATTCAAATACATGTGGATTACATATGAATTTATATTTGCTTTATAATAAATACTATCAAAAACTAGTAATAAGTTTATTCAAGAAATATATGGTAATGACTTGAATACACATCAGGATATTAAGTCAACAAAATGGAGGTTACTTTTATTATTTACTTTTATTTATGCCTAAGAAATAAAACCCCTAAACAATGGTTTACTTTACGTTTCTTATAATAGGCTATCAAATATACACACAAACTCTAATAATTTAATGCAGAGAAGAGGAACTAATGTTAGATAAATAAACTTTAAGATAAAATAATAAGGTAACATAGTTTTCAGAAATAATAAAAGATAAAATAGCTTTAAGATATAATAATTATATTTATTTATCTAAAATAAACAGGTGTGATTAATATAGATAGATATCAGAAAAAGCTTATCAAGCATTATTATAGTTTTAAGGTTCCGTAAATATCTTGAAGTACTTAATTTATTTATACAAAGAACTGTTACAATTTCTTAGAGATAATTGATTCATAGTTCATAAAGACGTCCTTCAAAACGCTCTCGTTTTTCAGTTGTAATATGTTATCATCCCTACTTATTTTTACTTATATGTCCACGTGTGCAGATACAACAGTTCAAGGCCTCTCTCAACTCATACTGTCCTCATATTAAAGAAACAGAAAAGTTAACTGCTGTATATTGATGATATATTTAAATATAAAAGAAATATAAAAAAAAACTGTTTATTTATTGTAAAGATATGATATTCATATGTAAGTGTTCGTTTGTCGTTTATAACATAATTAAATAAGATAAGAAGTAATTTTCTTAAACTCTTGTGAATAATAAGCTAAGCTTTTCTTCGTATCTATGTAAAGGCTCGTTAAACTGACGGTGCAAAGAAAATACTATTTAGCAATGTTAATATCTTTCAATTCAATAATAAATTTTCGTTAATATCTTGCACTTGCAATAAATATCAAATTGTTTAACGATTTATAAATATGAAATAAGCAGGTTTTCACCACACATAATCAGTTTAAGAAAGCGACGCAGTGCGCAAAACTTTTGGCACTCTTGCTTGCATGCAAAAAATTGAAGTAGTTTATTGTATTTTATTAAGTATAACGGTAAAATGTTATTCTGATCAAAATCATCGACTAATAATTTATTTAATACTAATTTGTTTTTATTGATGCGACGTCTTTAATTTGCATTATTGATCTAGATTGGTTTAAAATATTTGTTAATGTTTGAGGAAAGTATACATAGGTGTCCAGTTCACTTAAATTTGTGGCCAGAGATGTTTATTATTTGTAAAATCGCAATAATCAATTTTTTTTAATATATTTTTTAGTAATCCTTTTCGTATCCTTTAATTAAACTAAAATGAGACAAAAATTGTATTGAAAAAATTGTCTACTTGTTTTTATGATATTTATAGGTATATGACTAAACGGGTACAATACTCGTTATTAGTTAATATTACTTTACGTAAAAAGTACTTTTACAGAATTTTGACAAATCTTAAATATATCAAAATCGAAAATTCTTCGAATTCATCGAAATTATTATAAAAATTAAATAAAGGTGTTTTATAATAATTTCATTGTCATTTTCATAAAATATTTAAAACAATAACCTTTAAATATTACTTACCTTTCAAATTTACAAAGATCTTCAGTTACATTCAGCTTCACACTAAAACGTTAAACAACATTTTGATACCTAACACCCACTTGACTGCTCACAACGGCGTTTTTATAAAAGCCCGAGGCTCGAAGCGCGTGAATTTTTTTTTTTCGTTTTATGTACATTTATTTTATTGTAAAGATATGATATTCATATGTAAGTGTTCGTTTGTCGTTTATAACATAATTAAATAAGATAAGAAGTAATTTTCTTAAACTCTTGTGAATAATAAGCTGCTTTTCTTCGTATCTATGTAAAGGCTCGTTAAACTGACGGTGCAAAGAAAATACTATTTAGCAATGTTAATATCTTTCAATTCAATAATAAATTTTCGTTAATATCTTGCACTTGCAATAAATATCAAATTGTTTAACGATTTATAAATATGAAATAAGCAGGTTTTCACCACACATAATCAGTTTAAGAAAGCGACGCAGTGCGCAAAACTTTTGGCACTCTTGCTTGCATGCAAAAAAATTGAAGTAGTTTATTGTATTTTATTAAGTATAACGGTAAAATGTTATTCTGATCAAAATCATCGACTAATAATTTATTTAATACTAATTTGTTTTTATTGATGCGACGTCTTTAATTTGCATTATTGATCTAGATTGGTTTAAAATATTTGTTAATGTTTGAGGAAAGTATACATAGGTGTCCAGTTCACTTAAATTTGTGGCCAGAGATGTTTATTATTTGTAAAATCGCAATAATCAATTTTTTTTAATATATTTTTTAGTAATCCTTTTCGTATCCTTTAATTAAACTAAAATGAGACAAAAATTGTATTGAAAAAATTGTCTACTTGTTTTTATGATATTTATAGGTATATGACTAAACGGGTACAATACTCGTTATTAGTTAATATTACTTTACGTAAAAAGTACTTTTACAGAATTTTGACAAATCTTAAATATATCAAAATCGAAAATTCTTCGAATTCATCGAAATTATTATAAAAATTAAATAAAGGTGTTTTATAATAATTTCATTGTCATTTTCATAAAATATTTAAAACAATAACCTTTAAATATTACTTACCTTTCAAATTTACAAAGATCTTCAGTTACATTCAGCTTCACACTAAAACGTTAAACAACATTTTGATACCTAACACCCACTTGACTGCTCACAACGGCGTTTTTATAAAAGCCCGAGGCTCGAAGCGCGTGAATTTTTTTTTTTCGTTTTATGTACATTTATTTATTGCAATCCAATGTTAATGAATATATTTTTTAGACTTTTACAGTAATGACTTACATAAGTAGGCAGGACGTTAGCCTACGGGCCGCGATAGCAAGGTTGGCGGAGCAGCTTTTTTTTTTTTTTTTCGCGATGGGATTGTAAGTGGCGGCACTTACAATCAAAGGGTTTCGGTGTGTGACGGCAGAGTCGAAATATCGGCGAGAAGCCTGCTTCAGGTACTGAGCTATGGTCGGCAGCTCAAGATCTATGTGTAGATTTTCGTTACGCAAGAACCGCGGCGCACCGGTGGCCTTGCGCATGAAACGATTTTGTATTACCTGAAGTCGGTGAATGCGGTGCACTTGATGTGTGCATGAGTGTTGGGTGCGAAACCCGAACTGCTCATTGATTGGCAGCCCTCGGGACAGCATGAAGTCCTTGAGGCGGGTGAGGATGAGCCTTTCATATACCTTACCCAAGACTTTGAGTAGGCTTATGGGTCGATAGGCTGATGGATCGGTTGGATGTTTTGAGGGCTTGAGAATCCCTATGACATCGGCTTCCTTCCAGGTGTTCGGGAAGGTGCCTTTGGATATGGCCGCGTTGTAGATTATCACCAGTAGGTGTAAAATGGACATGGATAGGAGTTTCATCACCTTGTTGGTGATACCGTCGGGGCCGGGAGCCTTGCGTGGTCGCAGGTTTTAATTATGGACTCAACTTCGGTGCATGTAACTTGAGTGACGGAATCGCGAGGTGGTTCCTTACTCCTCCGGTCGACCTCGCTGTTAACCATTTCAAGGTGAGCGGCGTCGATCGGTAGGGTGCTCGGTGAGCATTGGAGCTCGAGATTGTCAGCCAGACATTCGGCTTTCTCTTCGTCTAAGAAGGCGGGTGGTTTATTTGGACGCGCTAAGGGAGGCATTGTTTGGGCGGTGCCCCTTTAGGATTTGGGAAGTCGCCAGTAGGCGAGATGGGAAGGTTCGATGTTGGAGAGGTGATTATCCCACCGATCGTTCCTATACTGGGCTATGCGTGATCGGACTTCACGCTGAAGGGTACGTAGCACCAGCCGGTTACTTTCAGTGGGATATAAGTCGTGGGCACGATTCGCCGCATTCTTGCGCCTCATTAGGCCCTTTATGTCGTTTGGCAGGGTCCATCGATGGTCTTCCACCGAGGGAACCTGCCTCGAACAATCCACGATTACGGTCTGGATGTGCCTAGTGAGGGCATGAACTGCGAGGTTCGTGTCGTTGACTGAAGATATGTTCCTAGGAATAGCATCTAGGTGCGGTGATGTGGCTTCCCTCAGGGCGTTCCTGAGTCGGTGCCAGTCTACAATGGTTTTGGTGGAGGGTGAGGTTGGGGCAGAGGGCCCTAACCGAAGAAGAACGGGGCGATGATCGGAAGCGAGCTCATGGATTACCTCTATGCCTTGGAAGGCGAGATTGATGTTCTTACAGATGGCAATATCAAGCACGTCCGGTGCGTGACCCAATATGTATGGAAAATGGGTAGGCGTAGTAGGCGCTACGACGTCGAAGTCGAGTGCGTCGCTTAGCGAGTCTAAAGCCAACCCCCGGGGGTTGATTTTAGTTGCATTCCACCGAGTGTGCTTGCTATTGAAATCTCCTGCCAAAATGACTGAGTTTCCAAGGGAACGCCACAAAGTCGCTTCGTAATACTTGTGCGTCACGTCTGCAAGGCAGGTAGACGGACGCGATTGTGATGGGGGGGCGGAGCAGCTCGCGCTCCTCCGACCTTTAACTTTGCTGCTGTAAGCATGTGAACTAAAATCGTTGGAAAGTTCGTAAAGAAGTAATGTCAGGGCTATGGGGATATATATACAACTCGCGCAGACCCAATAACCTACAATTCATGATATATAAATATTGTTCTTCGAATAGGAATCGAGCTCGTTAACTAATCCTTACAAATTAGGGACACCCTCTTTTTCACTGAGAGTATGTTATTTTCACTATTGAGAACACGTGATCTTAAATCTTTGCTAAGCATGGAGGGTTTTTTTTTCTATTATATTCTATTATTGAGAATACCGAACGGGCACACAGTTCACCTGATGGTAAGTGATTCAGTGACATTTACATTCAACGTTGACAAGGAAACATAATGCAGGTGTGTTATCACCCTTGTGGACTGAGATGGAATGCGTCGTCACCAGTAATAAAGATCTCCGGATCCCTACACTCACCAGACGTAAGACAGCAGCATAATGCTGGCTATTTCCAGCTGGTATTCTGTGAGGGCGTGGTCCTTCCCCGATCGAGTTGACGCATTCATTGTGTAGCTATAAACAAACTGCAGTGTATTGATGATTAATGTGTAATATTACTTATATGATTCGTACATTAAAAAGAATATTAACGTTTTTAAATTATTTTTTTTACTAATACCTTATTTGTACTTGCTATGTCTAAATTAAATATTAAAGGACACAATAAAAATATAATTATTTGCATTTTGAACAAATACTGAATGATGCGAATCTGCTTACAATTTTTCAAATCACATATCACACAATCACAGTATGCAAAGAATATCTTACCGACAACTTTATCTATTTTTGTTTATAACAAAACGAAGATTTATAAATTAATTTAAACATTTTGTACACTTTTAATGCTTTCATATTGTTTTATTTTTGTGTTTAATATTTTTTGTACTACAAATATACACATTTATTTAAAATTACAAAATTATATATAAAAGAAATTTAACAATAAATAATTATATCAACATGCTGATGTAGTTCAGCCATTTGCCTTCTTTGGCTTCATTTTTGGCGGCTTAATGATAGAACCAATGCTTTTTCTTATCAACATGGCGGCCCTCTTTTTAGCAGCAGTTTGCATTCCTTTGACATTGCGGGATGAAAATTTCGCCATATACGCAGTATAAACCTGTGATATTGTTTATATAAGAATCACATATTATATTCACAACTAGCTGACCCGAAAGAGCTTGTCCTGTTCAAATTTCAATAAATATGTTTGTGATCGTTTTGTGTATTTTTTAAAATCATCCTTCATTCAGATCGTGGGTTTTCGTAAACAAGTTACTGATCAGCAAGCGAGGATGCAGAAAGAAGAGATACCTGAGGAGAGTCAAGTCGTGATCGCTGGTAGTTTGGATGCACGATAATGTGTTCTATCGTGTAGTCCGTGACGTCGTTCCATTCGGACCCGGCTATATTCAGGACGCCCACGCGCACCAAGCTAGGCTGTATGCTGAAAAACACGAACCACTTGTCTGGAATGTGAGTTTTATTTTTATGAAGTGTGAAAACAAACACACAATTCACCTTATAATTGAATGAACACTGCGGACTGTGACATCTATATCAAAGATTCAAGGTGCATGAGCAGCATCCAACATAGGAGATAGGACCTGATTGTAGAGTGATTTCTTTTTCATGTTTTTCTGGCTTAACATAATGGATCGGGTAAAAAGATTTCTCGTATTTTATATACAAATTTAAGATATTATTTATGATAGTTTATTTACATTTGATTATAATATATATGTGCCATTTCGATGAGTCACAACTGTTTTGTGGTCAACCCCTAGCTTTTCAGCTATGCCGTAACTACTAATATACCGATCTAGGTCCATTTTTTCTAAATTGGCACCCACTTTATCTGTGACAAGTCGATCAGAGCGGGCTTCATCTGTGACATCGAAATTCCCGCTGCGTTAAACGTCACAAAATTTTTGCGTCTTGTGTCGCATTCTTCCCTTATTTGTCATAAAACTCCGAAATTCACTCCTATGGCCGACAGAAAAGCAATAGAAAATTGTCAGGAAACCGTTTTTACTTTTTATGTTTATGTTTTTAAAATGTCGTCTATTTATGGTATAAAAACCAAAATCAGCCAGATACAAACAGTACAACCAAAGACATTATAATGTAACTTTTTGCATTAATGAAAGTATAAACACGTCTACATAATCCACATAAATCGTGGTGTCAACAACCGGGGGAGTCGTTACCCCTCGAGGCCCGTTATCTGCTGTCCTACACATTTTGAGGTTGTCGTTCTGCGGCCCTGTACCAATGCCATTCAAGCCGCTGCATGAAACCAACTACAACGTGGATCTACTTCTATTAAATCTCAGATTTTCGAAATATATATTTTGCAATCGCAATGCACCTAAAATGGCAACTAACTATCATTGAGGCACTATCCGGCACCGGAGGTCGTACTAGGTTTGCTCGCTTCAATTAAAAGCGAGCATTTGAACACCGTGCTAACACGACTCTGGGATAGAAACATATGGAATGGCTGGAAGATCGGATAAATGAAATGAAGATATTGTACTTACAGTTCCAATGTTTTCGCGCAGTGGGCTGCCGTTAATACATATCTATTTGATATCAAAGAACCGCCGCATTTAAAAACAGTGGAATTTGAAGATGGGAACCCGAGCGCAACCTGTAAACCAAAGAATAAATTCCTAATTCTTATGTAAATACATACATATATATAAAGTTTCGTTGTATAATATAAATATACATATACTTCTGAAACAAGAAATATACTTTAGTTACTAATATTATAAACATATTTGGTGACATATTAAAAATAAAAAAATCCAAAAGAGAGATATTTTAACCGTGCTAGAGCCACGCTATAGTTTATAGCTGCGGGATTAATGCATCGCCTCGACCTGGGAAGGGCCAGAGAGAGTGTAGAGATCCATAGACCCAATTACATGGAACGAGACGTACCATCTCAACCCTTGGGGTTGTACAACGCATCTTGAACTTGTGTAGATCATGGACCACATTTGCTTACCATCAGGTAACTGTGTACTCGTTTACTCCTAATATTAAATTCCAAAAAATACCACAAGTTTATTTATCCATCGCTCTTTCGTTATAAACGAAATTATTGTCTTCTTCGCTCGTGGCAACAATTTTTTGTTTTAAATCCATTTCAACATTTCCAGCAGAGCAGGACGCCGTGGATGGATCACTGGTGTGTGTGCACGAGCCACTTCTGGTTGCACTCGTGCTAGCATGGCTGGGTTGCTGTGTACTTGTCAAGAGGTATTCTTGTTACGTGACAGATTATACACCGTAGTCGTAGACTGGAATATCAGTGTAAAATACTAGTTCAGGGCTACCGTATTTCTTATAGTAAAAGAAGGAATCTGGCATTCCACTTTAGTATTTAGCGGTACCAACGCATCTGTATTATGATTCCTTGGAGGATGAATGCAGTTTCGGGAGCGTCCAACGGACTGTTGAAGAATACAAAAAATTAATTTAAATTAAAAACTAATTTAATTAACGCATTACCATAGTCGGATACCAACAACGAATGTACAGTACTTAAAATTATAAATAAAAGTTGTATAATTGTAACTTAACCTATGTAGAGAGATATACTTTTGTTATGAAATCACTGCAAGTGAGCTTTTATGCTGACAATGTATACGGGTTGTGTTTCCGTTACTATGTAGGTGACATCACTCTAATTGTAACCTCAGGAGAATCAGAAGTCGATATTTTTTTTCGTGCTGATGTCCGCTGTTAGCCCCGAGGGCTTTTACAGTTTCACCGGATTGAAAGGTGACGGAGCGCTTAGTCACGACCTCTGTAAGTGGGTAACCAGCACAAGGGCTCTCCCACACGTCGGCTTGGGCCGTTACCCTATTCCTAGAAGTCGGAAGAATTACTTAATCTATTGGGCCTTTACTCATTCAACAAATAACCTTTACAGATATCGCAACCTCGCGGAAATGAGCATGCAGAAAGACTACCAGTCCTTCGACAACGTCGGCTTCGAGACCAGCTCAACGCACCGTCGTGTGCACTGGCCAGATCAAACCATCGACATACTTCACGCCACTTAGATTCTTAATTTGTCACCAGTCATATAAATCAAAAATGATTCTTGGATATAGTAGTGATTTTCTATATTTTTTATAATAATAAATATAATACGAACGTAAAGAAAACGGTAATAACATCTTCAAATTTTCATTACTTTTCTAGAAATTTAACGTAGAATGTAGCTATATATAGGTTTTAATTGCATACAAATAATTACATTGTAACTTCGAATAAAGAAATGTCAAGAATATATTAAACATAAATACTACAAAGGATATGATATAGTGCTATAATGAACGGTATAACAAACCCTAAACTCTCTATCTCTATAAGGATTTAACCAAGATGGGTGTGGCTAAACCAAATCAATTGTTATTTTTGTTTTAAATCCATTTCAACATTTCCAGCAGAGCAGGACGCCGTGGATGGATCACTGGTGTGTGTGCACGAGCCACTTCTGGTTGCACTCGTGCTAGCATGGCTGGGTTGCTGTGTACTTGTCAAGAGGTATTCTTGTTACGTGACAGATTATACACCGTAGTCGTAGACTGGAATATCAGTGTAAAATACTAGTTCAGGGCTACCGTATTTCTTATAGTAAAAGAAGGAATCTGGCATTCCACTTTAGTATTTAGCGGTACCAACGGTACCAACTTTAGTATAAGCGGAGGATGAATGCAGTTTCGGGAGCGTCCAACGGACTGTTGAAGAATACAAAAAATTAATTTAAATTAAAAACTAATTTAATTAACGCATTACCATAGTCGGATACCAACAACGAATGTACAGTACTTAAAATTATAAATAAAAGTTGTATAATTGTAACTTAACCTATGTAGAGAGATATACTTTTGTTATGAAATCACTGCAAGTGAGCTTTTATGCTGACAATGTATACGGGTTGTGTTTCCGTTACTATGTAGGTGACATCACTCTAATTGTAACCTCAGGAGAATCAGAAGTCGATATTTTTTTTCGTGCTGATGTCCGCTGTTAGCCCCGAGGGCTTTTACAGTTTCACCGGATTGAAAGGTGACGGAGCGCTTAGTCACGACCTCTGTAAGTGGGTAACCAGCACAAGGGCTCTCCCACACGTCGGCTTGGGCCGTTACCCTATTCCTAGAAGTCGGAAGAATTACTTAATCTATTGGGCCTTTACTCATTCAACAAATAACCTTTACAGATATCGCAACCTCGCGGAAATGAGCATGCAGAAAGACTACCAGTCCTTCGACAACGTCGGCTTCGAGACCAGCTCAACGCACCGTCGTGTGCACTGGCCAGATCAAACCATCGACATTTAGATTCTTAATTTGTCACCAGTCATATAAATCAAAAATGATTCTTGGATATAGTAGTGATTTTCTATATTTTTTATAATAATAAATATAATACGAACGTAAAGAAAACGGTAATAACATCTTCAAATTTTCATTACTTTTCTAGAAATTTAACGTAGAATGTAGCTATATATAGGTTTTAATTGCATACAAATAATTACATTGTAACTTCGAATAAAGAAATGTCATGAATATATTAAACATAAATACTACAAAGGATATGATATAGTGCTATAATGAACGGTATAACAAACCCTAAACTCTCTATCTCTATAAGGATTTAACCAAGATGGGTGTGGCTAAACCAAATCAATTGTTATTTTTGTTTATTTTGTGTTTTTCTTATCTATTTTAAACGGATGATTATCCTCTTTAACTTTCTGACATGGAAAAATTAAATCTAAATAAATGAAAGATTAAGATTTAAGCAAAATTTAAGAACAAAGAACAAGTGATAGAAAATGTAAATATGTGTGATAGAATTAAGAACGTGTGTGAATTTAACAATAAAAATGCAAGTGTTTAAATAAATTATTGTTCTTATTTATCCTATTGGGTTTTATTAATTAATAAAAAAAGCTTATATAACTTAAAGAACTGAAGGTGACGATGGTGATGTGGATGGGTAAATATAAAATTATATAATTATTATTTCATTTTTTGTTTTGAAATTGTAATTGTATTTAAATTATAAATGAATTCAGTATCAGCAAACTACGTTGTAGTTACAAATATTTATGTATCATATAATTGAAAACGTGCAACATAATATAATGGTGTTGGAGGGAATATGTTATTTTCCTTATGGAAATGTTGTTAATAAATAAATAAAAAAAAACGCTTTTTTATAATAATCTAAATGAATTGACTTTAAATTATATCAAAATTCTAAAATAAAATGTGCTTTGGATGATTTGAACATTTTTTACTTTATGATATAAAAATAATATAGATCATTAAAGCTGAATTGTTTATAATAGTCGAATTTTTTTTTTAATTTATTATAGAGTACAACTTGGCGTCCGACATAAAATAAAAATAACAATATAGTTTTTTTTTTGTATTTTATACACAAATTAAAGATTTTGTATCATAGTTTATTTACATTTGATTATATTATATATGTGCCATTTTGTTTGATAAATTGTTGCCATTACGTAGGTAATAATCCACATAATCCCATTGCTGTGGAAATTATGATCAAAAAACTGTTTTGAACAAAAAGTGAAACAAGAAAAGTATTTATAACAGTACTCTCTTGATGTAAACCTCTATCTATAGAATTCTGAAGAGACCGAAACAGTTAAAAATCTAACGATGCAAGGTCAGGGTTATATGGTGGATGCATTAACACTCTCCAACTAAGCTTTCTCAATATTTCCTCAGTGGCTCAAGATGTGTGTGGTCTGGCGTTATCATAATGAAAAACAACCTCTCTTCTGATCAATTCCGTTCGTTTTTTCTCTATTTCTTGCTTGAGTCTCATCAGTTGTTGGTACGAGAGTCGAATGGAAGGTCTTTCTCGGCAGTAAAAGCTCATAATGAACGATGTCCTTCCAATCCCACCATACACACAGCATCACCTTATTGCGAGTTAATCCAGTTATAGTACAGACTATACCGATAAACAATAAAGCTCTACAGAGAGCTTGATTGCCCTTTAACCATAATCACCGCACACGTCGATTTGAACAAATGCGATTTACATATTATTTTCACATTTTATATTATATTTTGTTTTTAAACAATTTTATGTTTCTATGTTCAAATATAAAAGCACTCGTTTTTAATGTCACGGTATGCAAGCAAACCATGTTCGGGCCCCGGTTCCGGGAACAATGAACATTGTTGATTTAAATTTCAAGTCCTCATTTACCACGTGCACTTCGTTGATGGAAATCATCGTGAGGAAACCAGCCCGTCTAACATATGAAGTCCGCCAATAGTAGAGCCGCTTGATACTCGAACTACCTTTCTACAGATGAGCTAGCAGTGGAATTTTTGTTTACTACTACATATTTCACTGAAAAGGTAAATGATCTTTTTCAAAATCTAACAGTCATGACGATTATAAATATTTCATAAAAAAGAAAGTGTATATATACAAAAGTCTTACACTAGTCTTTCTAGTTGGTCCTCACAACAAACGAGCCGACTGAGTGAGCTCACGCCAGACCACAAAGTACGGTCTTGTTTGACTAGTGCACTCCCAGCTTTACTTCCTTTTAGATGTTGTCTGTTGTGTGTCAAAAGCTTTTTATGATATAGCTAGTTAGAACAAGATAGTAAAAACAATGCGAACTCTGAGATTGTAATAATTGCAAAATTCGCATTATTTGAAAACCTGTAAGTTTGATATCACATTAGTGGATTGTCCAGAAACTCTTTTCTTTAGAATCATATATTTTTCATGAATAATAAAATATTACAAATAATATTTTATACATTTAGCTGACCTGACAAACGTTGTACTGTCCAAATTTAAATAAGTTTGTTGTCGTTTTGTGACTATGTGAAATATAATTTACCATCATTTGAATCGTGAGTTATACAAAAATCGCATAGAAACGCTTTTAGATTTTCTTGACTACCAATTTTCCGGGCATCTTTTCAAATTTTTCTTTCCATATAAATCTAAATTGGACTATTAATAACATTTCTAAGATATAACCAAATCGATCCATCTTTTCTTAAGTCATGCATTTACAAACGAACAGCGTTTAATTTTTATTTATATAGATAAAATGGCGGAAATTCAATACAGACTTAGCTCAGCTTCTGCTTGGTTGGAATCCGTAGCATAGTGTGTGAAACATAGCACTGAAACCAATTAATGGTAAAGCGACGTTCTATCTCAGTACTCAAGGATGAGAAACCGAAACGCAACATGAATCTGCTTTATGATGGTTCGAACAAAATATAGATACAAATTTAGATTTCTAATAATGGATATGATTTTAATTTGTAATTAAAACTAGATTAGACGAAGAACTTGAGGACAAAATACGATTCCTTTTTTATTAGAAAACGAGTGGAAACCAAGAAAATCATAGCATATCTATATTACAGAAATCGAGATGTTTTGAGGGATGACAACTCATGTGGATCTTGAATCTTTGTCAAGAATGAGTGAGTGTAGTTGACATGGGTCGTTCACTTACGTATACAACCAGGTGAACTGTGTGCTAGTTCATCACCCTTAATATTATAAAAAACGACTCCAAAAAATCGACAAGCTCGCGGGACACCTATTATCCAACGACAAAGAATCTAGAGACATAAGTCTCAATACTATCATCTCAGAGAATTGCGATTAAGTTGGAATACATATCTGCAGTTGGCACTCCGGCCATTTAACTGTCAACGATCCATAAAAAACATTATGTTCTACATATATATCATTATCACTATCCCCTATTTAAGAATAACAAAGTTCTTATAATATCGAAAAACCGCACGTAAATCGTACCTGACTGCAACCTTAATGCTAAATAATTAGTTCCATTGCCTAATTAATCAAACTACAAGCTTTTAGGTTTCTAATTTCCTAACCATGATTATATTTTGACAGACATTTGTATAGATTACATCATTATAATTCTATTCCTATCATTTAATAATAAACGTTTAAAGACAACATATATAACTCTTACCGGCCAAAATAATTCATTAGGCATTTTGGCGAATTATTTTTAATTTACGAATTATGGTTTCAAGATATCATATTCTAGACTGCCAAAGGTAACAAGAGTCACAATAAACCCATAGAAGAGTAAAATGTAGAAAAATGGAAGACGAAAAATAGGATCAAACCTAAATATCTTAAAGCTTACGTATTTAAAATGGCTATTTTCAAACTATCAACTAACAAAATATTAAGTTTCGGGTGTAGAACTGAATCTTGTTAAATAATTTTCTAAAGCGCGCACTTGACTCATCTGAACTGAATGAACTTTTGTTGTTATTAACGTTCCACTGTAACAATAAACTACGTGAAGATTTCAACCTACGAAGGTCATTTCTCTTTGTTTGAAAGCGCTCTGATCAAGAACGACGGCGACAGACTAATGAAACTAAGAGTGTAACCGTCATTTTAAGATAAGAAATCTCTATTCTCCATAAAAAATTACTTTAGTAGCATTTATATCTGGGTAAAACTAAAACTCAAATATTTTTTTTTCAAATAAGCTCCTCGAGCTCTTTCGAATTGTCTTTTTTGTTAACTCGGAATTCACATTGTAATGGGAACTTCTTTGAATAATTAATATTACAATTTTCATGGCCTCAGTTTTATAATTTATAGCTCTTTATGCTCAAAATACAATTACGTTGAAAGTCTTTATTTCATGTTAACATCTTTATTATTATGGAGCGAAAAACCGACAGAAAGTTTCAAAGGATATTTAAGATCTAACATTAATTATCAAATCCATGTTCTAAGACGTAATTATGAGCACTAGATCAAACTATTAATGGACTAAATGATTATCAGCGTCTCTTTTCCTCCTGCAACGAATATTAATAAACTTCTTTTATTGTGCAGTGTAAACGTCACCGTATCGTGTTGAAATAAATTTCAACGACTCCGTATCGTATTTAACGTAATACCGCGTTTCGTTTTGCATAATATTCGGGTGTTTTAATAATAGTAACAAATATTTATTCTGATACACCTTAATATGATACATATAAAACTAAATACCACTGATGTGTTACATTTATTTTTAGTTTTAACTTAGTATTTCCTCTGTAATAGACACTTCATTCAGTTTGTGCATACCAAATGCATGGAAGTTTTTAGAAGATGTAACGTAACACAAGGAAATTATGACACCGTTTCTAGATAATTACAAAATTGACTTACGTTGCCTTCGACAATTCCGATCGCTGATTAAATAATCAAATAATATCATTCACACACATGTTCGGACAATTACAAGGTATCCGTTGAGGTGAGAACAAGACGGTCCACGTGCACCGCGGACGGACACCAAACCTCTAACTGCGCGGTTCAGATGCGCAGTTGTCCTTACCATACCCTCTCAATAGTATATATCAGGAGTCCTAAACAAATGACTCCAAATGAAGGAACCTACGACCTTAAGTTTCGCAGATCGTACCCAAAACCATTAGTATATTGATGGTTCGCATCTTGAATCTGTATTGAGGATATCAAGGGCCGCTGTCATCACTTACCAACAGTGTACAGATTTGTAATGCTTAGTTCTATAATAAATAAAAAAAATATCACCCATACTACTTACTGTTACTCTGTTTACGCGAATTCTTACAGCGTTCCTAATGGAATTCAGAAAATCTCACAGTGGTCGAAATCGTCCACACGACCACCTGAACTATCTATCCTAACTATCCTATCATCGAATTAGAAAAGAGAAAGACGTACGAGTAACTGAATGACCGATCAATAGTAAATTCGTTTTTTTTTAATTTAAGATTCATTTTCTAGATGTGCGATCCCAGAATGTGTGTATGTGTCTGTATGCATGTATATATATATATATATCAAATTTTAAGTTTTAAGATATATATATATATTTTCTTATTTACAATGTAGACACTACACCTACCACAATGTCTCTCCACACCACGGGTTGACTGGTAGGGAATGCCTTACGGCATTAAGTCCGGGTCTGTGTGTATCATCCCTTTTTGTATGGTGTGACCAATAAAGTTTAAAATAAATAAATGAAGTGAAGACCAACACGACTAAAGGTATGTTCACACGTCGTTTAAAAACTAATTTAGATTATAACTGTATATATCTCGTAATGCGATAGTCTCAAAGCTTCATATTCGATTAAAAACTCAAAAAAATATTGTATAATCACGCCACTCTTGACAATGGTTAGTTATGATTTTATTAACCGCTACAGATATTTACTCATTTGTTTGACGATGGCAAATTATACACCTTTTCGCTTTATTATTTATTACTAATATAAAAAATCACACCGCGCTGGCTGACGAGCGCGACGTCGTCTTCCTCGCACAGCGGCTTACACGCGGTTTACTTGTGTTCTAGGCCGCTTCTAAATCAACCTGACCTGTCGATAGTTGCTTGAATTGCCAACCATCGAGATGACGAGGATACAATTTTAAATTCTGTCGTGATGTACAATGTTTAAACTGTAATTAATCCGAACAACTTCTCAGAACACTGCAGTATGCATTTAAATGCAATATCTCTTCGCAACACCTGACAAGCCGATCGGATAATACCTGATCATGAAGTCGCTCTTCGTTGAATGCGGTCAAATGGAAGAAGCTGGTAGTGGTGTGCAGATATGAGGACAGTATTCCACGTGAGGTTCAAAGTTAATATATTGAAATGATATCTGATATAATAAGTAATAAATTTAATAATTTTTAGAGTTTTAATTTATTTTATAGTTTTTAAAGAAATATGACATTCGTAATATTTCTGTTGGCGAAACTCACGTGTAAGTGTGTGATCACCACCAATTCCCACAATATCTAGGCCCTACCTTCTCCACCAACTTCATGCTTCTAATTTTTTTTTATAGAGACATGTTTTTTACCCCGGTGTTCTGTTAGGGGTTGATGCTAGATAGAGACTAACTGAAGCTCTATTTTTTTGTAATATTCTCAGTAATTTAGTATGTCACCTGTGATGTTAAAACCAATAGAGTAACAAAAAAAACAATGGGATTCACAAAATTGCTCGAAACAATAAAGACACTGTGGACGGAGCATTCGCGTCCGATTCATGGGAACGTTCGACAACGAGACTTTGTTTAAATACTTCACTTTATTACAACACGTTTAACACAAACGTTTTCTTGGGTCGTGATAGCCCGGTGTTAGAGAGATCATATCCGTGAACGAGAATTCAAATCATAAGTTACCGTCCCTCGAGCGCGCCCTTTAAAGTGGGGTGCGCCCTCGGCGACGTGCGTGATTTAGCGATACTTTAACGACGTGGCGAAGACGAAGCTCGCACGCCGAAAGCAATACGCGTTAATTAAACGGACCCTATTGAACGTCTGATGCTATTGAAAGCTGAAACTTAAAGGAATTGACGGAAGGGCACCACCAGGAGTGGAGCCTGCGGCTTAATTTGACTCAACACGGGAAATCTCACCAGGCCTGGACACCGGAAGGATTGACAGATACTAACACTGCATCCCTGTCCCCGTCCCGCCTCCTTCCCTTGCCTCTTATCAAGAGTAAGCGCAGACGAAAACCAAGGAATCGATCAGCATCAGGTGAGCTGGGCTCATTTGAAAATAAATAATTCTGTCGGAGTAATAACAGTCCGCTTCACGGATACGCGACAACAGAACCAAATAGCGACGTGCGACGTGGCGAGGCACTCCAGCATTAGGCGTAGCCAGCACCAGCAGATGACAACATCAAGAGGCCATTTGATACTGAGATTCTATTCGTCGTAAATAATATAATAGTCTTGTGTAGGAGTAGAGTTGGACTTCACGTGTCGACCAAATATATTTTTTAATTTAATTCTTAGACATGCAGTTTTCTTCATGTTTTCCCTCCAACTCCGGGTACGAGGTTTATCAGTACTATCGAATTGTTAGTGGGTTTACACTAACAATTTCGATTAGTGCCGTCACCAACCGAGAATTGAACTCAGTTCGCTTGCATACTGTGAACGAGCACTCAGATATTGAGCTGCCGAGACTAGCATTTCGTCAGGTGAATCAAAGAAACCGGACACCTTGGTACTGGTTTGAGCCATTCGCTCTCATTCGTATTAAAAGCTACTTCGTCACGGGTTATCAAATCAGATTAAAACTTAATATATATATATATATATATAAAGCTTTAATCTGATAATAGCAAGTAGGTTTACACAAAACACTTTAAAATCGCCAGGATAGCTAAGAGGACCACAGCTGCCAGCGAGAGGAAACGGCGAGAAACTCTTTGTTTTTAATTATCAGTTACAACTTGTCCAGCACTGAACCTACAGTTCGAAGCATAAACCCAAGCATTGTCAGACTACTATTCGTACAATGTTATAATTAATCGGTTTATAAAATTAAACCCATGGCAAATCGTTTTATTTGTGGAAATTTGATTAAATAGCGCGTGACCAGTGTAGCGTCCAAGAACGGTTTCTGTACGTTTTGTAAAGGAAAGATGGTAGATGTCACAAGTTTGTTTTTGTTTCTTGTCTTGATATCGTGTGGCAGGACTGGCGCACTCAGAGGCTTACTGTGTACTCGCATGTCACATCTTTTATCAAAAAAAAAACAGGCGTTTCCAGATTTGAAGAGACACAAGACGAACTGAACCGTTTGCATTACTACTCGTGTGAACAATAGGCTCTTACAGATATTCTTTTGAAATCAACTTCGATTGAAATTTGAGAGCAAGACGATAGTAATCTAAGTATAAGGTCGATCAGCTTTTAAAACTTATAATAATAAGCTTTGTACGTACGACGAGGTCCAGCGCCGTCCAGAAATACAAGACTCAAGTATTCTAACTTATTGTTAATAGGACTAATTTCACTCATAACCTCTGAGCTTCGGCGGTCGCGCCGACCCATTCGCGCTGCTAAAGTTATTAATAAACGCATTTAATGCGCATCTTATAAGAGAAATAATGTTTTAACAAGACAAAATGACGAGACGCTAATATTTTCTTTAAAGAATCGAGATGCAGATGTATTAGAGACCCTGAAAACTAAAGTTGAACGCCTCGTCACCCGCTAATGCGGGAGTTCAGTAAAGTAACCACAGACTAATGTCCTAAGGTGATATGCTTGTTTTATAAATGAACGTGGTCCTTCATTGGTTAAACCGTTCCCATGATTTTTAAAGTACTTTTAAAATGTTAGTATCCTGATCCATTTCTATTCTATGGAACCACCTCACCCCAAAAGCTTCGGCCTCATAATACCTTTCTACTTTAATTATTTATAAAGCTCTTTTATTCTAATCGGAGTAGATAGAGACAGCATGAGTCCTGTAGGCTATTTAGTCCAAAACGTGACGGGGTGAGCTTATCGTCGTACACCGGGAATTTTAGCGAATGATTTTTTTGTACGTAAGAGGTCAAAAACAAAACGAACTGTCATGTTGAAAGCTAAAATTATTATGAACAAAGATTTTATTACTGCTGTCGAGGCGTTCCATGCTACTTCTTTGATCTGAGTGATATTGCGTCTGTATTATGATTCCTTATGAAGGATCAATGTCGGCATCATCAACTGTACGCTCATTTATCGCACTTAATGTCATAAGAAGTGCTACTCATGTAATTTCATTTATATTTATACATACTAGGGCGCTTTCCAACTTCGTGATCGTGGTATGATCATGAAACAGAATCAGTTGAATGACGGTAACGTTCCGTTAATTGGAGATATCTGTTTGCTGTAACTTCAATTTAATCGGAAATACGTCGCTGCTATCCAAATCATTGTTTTGTTTCTAAAGCCTACTCACAACGTTAATTGTTATCAAGTGCTTAATCGATTTATATTAATCTTCAGGAAGTCTAACGATTAATTTGTAAGTAATTTGTAAAACATGATTTGTGCCTTTATTATATTTTCATGCCCATATGATTCCCATGCGTTATTTCCAAGGTAATTAATGACTAATAGTTTATAGACTTGAATCTTTCTTGGCGATATTTATCGATTATGAGTAAGAATATTATCTTACTCATTGATAAAGATCAATTTAGGGAACGATATGACTAAGTTTTTTAAAAACGCGATTTGATTAGATTATCGTTTTATTTTAATTATATTGTAATCAAATCGCAGATTTATATAATATAAGAAGATAATGTACCTAATGGTCAGTGGTGGGTCCTCAAAGATCCTCATCCCCATTCCACAGAAGTTTTAAGATCAACAAAACTCAATATACGAAACAATAGTAGGGATACGCTACTATTTCACGATGGTAATCTGTGAAGCCGACCTCTGATCTAGCCGACCCACTCACGCTGTAGCTATGAACTAACTGCAGCGGGCTCTACAACTTAAAAGTATTTTTTTATAGTGACGGTAGAAACAATTTAATAGTAGTGCTTTCGTTGTCGTTGTTTGAATCTTTAATATTTATATTATATTTAACTAATTATTGGTTTTAAAATGCATGTGTATTTATTTATGATATAAATGTTGTTTGTTACATTAAATTAACTGAAAGTATTTTGGCATATTTTTATGAATATATTATGGCCGTGTCTCAATGCAACGCAACAAAATTATGGAATAAAAACCAAAATTAAATAATTTTTTTATTACATTAAAATAGTCCAACAATTACTTGGCTTTCTTTTTTGTACCCTTCTTCTTTGGCGGTGGTACCCTCTTATTAGAACTGTTTTTTTTGCCGCCAATGGTCCGGTACTTGGATTTGGTGTAGGCGATCTTGAACGGTTTACAGTAGGCTACGTCGGTCACTGTAATGGACTGATCTTCGAGGAAATCCATGAACGTGTTTGGAGTAATGTCCCAACTGTAAATAGTGTGTTGTTTTAATAAATATATAGACTATCATGATTTTTATTTTAAATATTAGGGTATGCGGATCATGAGACTGAAATGGCAATGAGTAAGACACCTGGCTAGGAGAGAAGACGGTCGGTGGGCCAGGGTAGTAACCGAATGGTGGCCAAGACAGGGCCGCCGATCAGTGTGCAGACCATAGGCCTGCTGGTCGGACGACATCGTCAAGCAGGGCAGCGAGGCCGCAATGGTTTCGCAGCACAAGATCGAACTGAATGGCGTGAAAAAAGGGAGGCCTATACCCAGCAGTGGGGAGATACGTGCTGATTTGATTGATTGATTACTGATATCATCATAAACCATAATTGTTCTACAACCATTTTTGGGTCGCCGACCTACGTAAACGTCGAAAAGGTAAGTAAAAAGTCCTTTAATATAATTTTTTTTGTTGTTATAAGATGGTAATAATTAAATTTATAAAACTACATTAATATCCAATACTTTAATAAACTAATCTTTTGCATACAGGTCTTATTTGTTGAACAGATTGCGACCCCCTTTAACAACAAACGCGAACCGCACTTTGAGAAACGATGTCATGAGTAATTACTCGTAATCAGAGATGTCCTTTGATGAACATAAGACAACAATTATAACGTTTACCGAGATTAACGAAGACGCAATTGGAAGCTGGACCGCCTCCAATTAGGATGTAATTCGAGCATTTTACTCAAAACGTAGACCTACGTTACTGGGTCACGTATTACAATTACGACTCTTGACAACTAACATTACATTTATATAAAGGAATAATTCCATGCACTATGATAATATATAAGCTATATATGAGCACACAGTTCAACTTTTTCTCTACTAAATGACACATTCCCAAACTTCGAAACATTGAAAGCAATCAAACATAATCGATAAATTAAATTTTAATTTATACCTGGATTTTTTTTTAGAATAGGCGGCAGACGTTCAAGCAACACACCCGATGGTTAGTGATCAGCGCCGCCCATGAACACCCGCAACATCAGAGGAGGCTTAAGAAACGTGTATACGTGGCAGAAAAATTCAAGTAAAGCTCACAGTGATAGATTGCTAACCATCATATGATGAGAATGTAATCTTGAAGTTACCTTACCTGAAGGGTAGGCAACGCACTGGCGTCGCTGGTGACCGTGGGCGGCGGTGAATCACTTACCATCAGGTGACCCGTCTTGCTCGTTTGCCTCTTAGCTGTTATGAAAAAAAAAAAAAAAGGGTGGGAAGCGGACAGCCCCCCCACCCCCACCCCCACCCGAGTCCGCACCCCAGTGGCCAGGGGGGCCAGAATAGCAATGCAGAATCCCAGCCCCTGCGAGAGGGGCTGGTTAATCCGACACTTCTCTTGCCCCGCTGACCCACCCACCGCAGCATCGCGAAATCCCACAAATATATGAGTAACACTTAACAATTTAAGGGTGTTTTCATGTGAAAAAGTATCAATAACTTCAGTTTTTGTAAGCATGAAACCTTCCCACGGGCTTAATCTTGTTTTGTAACAATGAAAGGCATATTTGAAATATTTTATCAAATTAACTTGAATCCTCCATTTTTGAAATTGTTTCTTTAACTTTGTACTTTTGTAAGTTAAATTTGATTTACGATATATATTATACTTTAAGGACCTTATTCCATCAAAATAAGATTCATATTTGTTTGATTTCGTTATACCAGATGCTTTGACAAATTTGTAAGTAATTTAAAGCTCCAGTTGTTATCTAATACACGTTTGTACGTAAAAATACAATTGGAACTGATTACCAAAAGCAATGACGGCCGAACGTTGCGACCACGAGACGTGAATTCACAATGCGTTTGACCGTCAATTCTTATCCGTTCAATGACGACGCCCACAATATCACTGACAGTCGCGTGTTGTTAATATAAGAGTACTTGGAGTTATACAATTGTTAATTTCGTGTCCAGAGGTGTTGTATAAATGTCCCGTGTATGCATCTGCATCTGGAAGAGGATTACTAGAAACTGCCTCTGTGTTCGCGCATATGCTCACAGCACCATTAAATATACTGCGCGATTGATATATCGCCGTGAATGAACCAAGAGGACATAATTATTATTACATACGCATGTACATCACATGCACCGTATGTTACACGCACAAAGGAAATTTAAAAAACTTGAGAGTGTATCCTAATTTGTTGTAGGATTAACAAAAATATTCTACAAAAGCTTGATGTACAGGCTATCAATACACGAAACAAATTTGTGACATCTATTTTATCGTTCGTTCGTTCGTTCATCGTTTTAAAAAGGTACAGGAATCGTTTGTGAGTAATAGCATACGTATATTTAATCCTATATATTAAATCTTACTGCGACTTTTTTGGACTAACTGAAATTAAATCTTTCGCATTGTTACAATTAGCAGTATTATTGTTTTTGTGAGCCCAGCGCGATTTTTTCCATGACATAGG
Organism: Teinopalpus imperialis; assembly: GCA_029286865.1. Classification (NCBI taxonomy): domain Eukaryota; kingdom Metazoa; phylum Arthropoda; class Insecta; order Lepidoptera; family Papilionidae; genus Teinopalpus; species Teinopalpus imperialis. The sequence continues at coordinate 14,577 of JAGSMU010000245.1, read as the reverse complement.
GCTCTTGTCCACAGTGTGTGCAACTGGGGCTAGGATCTGTCTGGGTAGCGCACCCATTAGGTAAAGTTCTGAAAAATAGATAATACCGATTATAAAAGTTTCCCCTACACCTAATAAAGAGGATTACTGCCATCTAAAGGCGTATAGACTTAAAATATTTCACTTATGCCGATATATTTTTTACAATTAATAGTCTTTGCTGAATGATTAAATTTTAATTATAAATGATGTTTATGTGGCTCAATATTCTGATGATTTCGTCCTGTACAGTGTGCCGTAACTAATACTTAGGTTTGATTCGAAGTTTTTGACTAAGTCATAGGAGAAACCAACTTCCATAGATTTACACATACTCCAACCCATAAATACTAACTTTTTACGTGTAATAAATCATCGCTAAATTCGATTCTTAGTCCGTACGGATTAACAAATTTTATTTTTATTGTATCTCCGATACCGTGCAACTTTTAGTATTTTCGCTAAGCCGAACTGTTTAGGTAGTTATTCTAAACATGATACGTAAATATATATTTTATTGGTGTCGTCTTTTGATTTTTTCCCGTTACATCCCTCCAAAGTCCATTCCATATCATCTTCATCTCTTACCCGTTTGAAGTTCGAGCCTGTATTGTTTAATACAACTTCTACGTTGTTGTTTCTCGTGGTTTTGAATCGTTTCCAACTCCAATTCATCCTGTCCTAAATATCGGTCACTCTCATTGTTATCAAAAACGCTATTATATATATTATTATTGTTATTATTATTGTTATTATTATTGTTATTATTATTGTTATTATTATTGTTATTATTATTGTTATTATTATTGTTATTATTATTGTTATTATTATTGTTATTATTATTGTTATTATTATTGTTATTATTATTAGTTGTTGTCCGCTCAATGACGCGCAGTTAGCGCACGTGGCACGAGCGCGCCGTGCGTTACTGCGTGGGATCCGAACGTAGGATACTTATTATCAATTTTTTTTATCGTGGTTTCATAACCAGTCTCATGCAGAAGAACAGGTCTCATCCCTTGAATCTATTTATATACTTATAGAGCCGTGGTAGCGCATTGTTTATGCGGTTCCTTTTAATTTATGGGACGCGAGCAAATCAAGTACGAAATTTTAAGTGCCGATTGGGAAGGAAAACGTGGTGAAGAAACATGCATGTCTGAGAACTAAATAAAAAAAATATATTTGGAAGCCATGCGAATTCCGTCAATTTGCAGTGGAGGTAGTTCTACCTCACTCTAGGGAGTCTATAACCAAACGCTCGATTTATATTGCTATTTGCTTATTAAGCTGTTACATTTTTTTTACTTACGAACTCGTGGCTTGATAGTCAATATCAGGGTTGTCGTGGGTTTTGAGTTCGGTTCCCAATCGATGCTTTTATTCGTACAATACACTATTTATAGCTATTTTTGGTTCATGCATTCTTATTGTTTTATATGTTATGCTACACATATGCACACTAATAGTTATACTAACTTTAACAAAATAGTAATTTCATAATATTGTCGTTATAAAAAAATCAAAACAAACGTTGACAAGTGCAATGTACGCGACGAATGCTCGATCGCGCGGATAACGGACCACACCTACATCTCACTAAGATAGCACCGCTTCACGGCCGACCTCCAGAAGGAAGGCCTTATACTCGCGAGCTAGTATCTCCAGACGGCTCCGCCAACTAGCGTCTAGTTGACGGAGACATTTCCTTATTAGGCATGTATGGGAAATGTCGAAGTCGTTCGCGATTACGATATCTCTCATACTTGCTTAAAGAGTTAGGCGTAGGCCCCGCCCATTGTCACGTGATCACGTACAGAGGGCGGAGCTTACTAGGTCCCATTAGTATATATATAAAATGCAGATATTTTCGCTCACGGACCCCTCAGTTCCGTGAGCCCTGTATCCGATGAAGCTGTAAGAGCCGCATAGGCTAACAGCATAAACATCAACAGAATCTAGATATTTTCGTCACATTAGAATGGGGAATTTGACGGAGATATATCCGACGTGAGCAGATTTTATATTATAGTGTCTTCGCGCTGATGTCGTCGTCGTCGTAAGTATGATGATGATGTCGGCGACGTAAGGTATGCATTACCATCGTAAGTATACACAACACACACACACCCTGCTCCGCCGTCCTCGAACGGCGGATAAGGAACCAGGGGGAAGTTACCCCCTAGAGAGGATGCCCGGGTAGAGGGGACAGCCCCGTGACCCGTTACCTGCAGCCCTTCAGGCTTGCGGATGCTCCGGTAGGTAGGTAGGTAAGTGCAATGCGTTGCAAAAACGTTGTTTCGCCGAGTTCCCGCGACGTAAGTTCCCGCGCGGCGCTAGCGTCGTCCCGGCCGCGCGCCATTCCGGCCGCGGCGCGCGCCCACTCCGCACCGGTCGTGTCCGTTGCCGCCCGTTAGCCGGCGCTGGGGCCTAATTAACATTGTGACTCTTAATTGAATAGACAGACAGATAAAATAGATATATATATACTATAAATAATATGCAACGATATTTAAATGCACTCACAGAACACAGAAAATAACGTGGGTGGCGTGGCGTCAAGAGAAATGTGTATAGGTTAACTAAGCTTATCCTCACCAAATAATCCTAAATGAGATTCCAAACAAGCGATGGCTGGTCTATATTAAAATAAAAAGAATTTACAGCCTGCCCCTCTTTTATTTTGAAAATGTCCAATTACGATTTTTTTTAATGAAAGAATAATGCAACATCACTAATATTCCAGTTGACCACTCCAACTAAGCTGGAAATGCTTGTGCCAGGAGATGGTTCAAGACAATAATCTTATGTTGGATTCGAACCTACGACCTTAAGTTTAGCAGACCGTACCCCAAATCATTGGGCTATTGAAGCTTGATCATACCACCGAGCCATGGGCCCTCGCATTCGATTCCTAGTCGATTTTTTTGATTTGATTGATTTTGGGTATAGTTCGGGAATTTCGTTCAATTTTATCGCATTTGTCTGTACACATCGGAATAGGTAAGGCAGCGATGTGTGATTGTATTTGCACGAATGTTTCCGGCACTATAATATGTCCAGCATAGTTAACATTAAAAAATATATTGCCTGTTCAAAGTCGTCTTGAAGGATTATTGTAAAAATAAAAATTGTAAATTGACTAACTAAATTGAGAGTAACAAACTCGCACACAGTTCCTGCGGCCCATGACATCTAGGGCGCTCAGCCGAGACCTTTATTAGTGAGTAACCAGAACAAGGGTTCCCGAGCATTGGTTCGGACTGTTACCCTGTTGCGCGCGAGCAACTGACTCGAGGGTTCCATAGAGGGCAGAACCTAGGCTCGGTCTGTTGCTTCTGATGGATTATCTAAATTAATATCTATATTATTATCAACGATCTGTACTACCACTTCGGATGCGGTGGCGTTGGAGAAGTGGCGCAAGAAATACCACGGGTCTGACATATGACGGTATCGCGAATAATTTTGTTGTTTACGTTTCTAGTTTTTATAGAAAAGGACTCTAAAGTTCAACAAACCCATCTCATGGCACCCCATCACCGTTACATTCTGTCGCCATCAAATTACATTGTAGTTTGGCGACATACTTATATGTAAAACTGTTAAAGTAAATTAAAATAAAAAAAAATAAAAATAAAATTTTTATCAGATCATAAAAAACAAAAATTATCCATCTTTTCCGGTTGGTTAAGTAGCCAATATGGGCTTCAAAATATGCCAAAATATGAGATCAATATTACTGTTATGTGACTTAACGATATTTTACGGTCTAACAGCTATAGACGGTTTCAATAATTTTTATTTGTACCACTTACTAGCACCGAAGATTTATAACTTCATGTAGGTATAGGGCTACCATTCAGGTTAAATGTAGCTCTACATTTTACCGATTAAAAATTTAAATATTTAAAGAATCTTTTACCAAAATTATACCAGATCATAAAAAACAAAAATTATCCACCTTTTTGTTGGATAAGTAGCCAATATGGGCTTCAAAATATGGCAAAATATGGGTTCAATATTACTGTTACGTGACTTAACGATATTTTACGGTCTAACAGCTATAGACGGTTCCAATAAGTTAAGGCCATCTTAATACGAGGCGCGCGAGAGTAAATACTATTATATTTAAGTGCTTACTCATTCAATATCGAAGCTAGCAGGCACCGCGGTTACTTACCATGGGTTTTGGATACGACTCACACCTTAATCCACTATAGACAATTTATTAGTGTTTGTTAGCACCATTATGCTGGTGAGTTTTTCCATCTTAGTTCTCGTAAGTTGTGACAACGCATCTGCATTATTGTTATTCCTTATCAAGGATGAATATGAGGGTCATGGGCCGTCATTTACTGTGTGCTCGTTTGTCACCGTCAGTACAAAGAAAATAAGACCATGAACATTTATTAAGAAACAAATCTATAAATATGAAAATGAATGTTTTAATGCAATGACAATCAATGGCCGTGAGCATAGAGGTCAGAGTCGCGGGTCCTAACCCCAACTCTTTTTATCGGATAGGTTGACTCTTCACTTCTAAGATGTAGGCTCTTTTTTTGAAGGTCCCTAAGTTGTATCTGTTTGGAAATACGGCTGGCGACAGTTGATTCCACAGAGTAGCTATGGTGGCAGTAAATTTTGCGTAAAGTTAGATAATATTTAAACTTAGCGTCTGGAATTAATTCGAACAACTCCTCAGAACACTTCTCATGGTAATTTCGGTAAAAAATGCTTAGACATGCAACATCGGTTATGTTAGACTAGATTTTGTCAGCTCTAATCTGACTTGTTTAACAAAATCTCGACCTCAGATACAAATTTGTTCCGGCACTGGTTGACGTTTCCCGAGAAATATTGGCGTGACGAGTGTATAACAACATGCAACATGTCATTGATATGCAGAAGAAACAAGGTAGGCACACAGCCTTGTATTCACTGGTTTGAAGTCGGAGCATGCACCGTTGACTACGATTGATGTTACGGTTCGTGAGAAAACTGGTGATCCACTCGCATTATTTGTCGGGAAGCCTACTCCATTCCATTCCGATTCCGACACTTTGCGCTGGTTTTCAGGTCTAGATGCCACCCTGAGATCGGAGATAGAATGCCTCGTCAGCAGTAATAAGGTCTCTGCTTCCACTCATACACCAGTACCAGCACGAAACAAGTAGCGCTATGCTACTTATGCTGGATTTCAAGCAGCATCGTGTACCGGTCCAGGTGCCATAACCACCAGCTAGTTCAGAACTGCGGCGAATCTAGTAGAATCCAAACCTAGATCGGCTAGGGCGGATTGCAGACGTGCTAAACACTAGATATGTTTTAAGTATTTATTACGCTATGGCGTTTATTCATTTAATATTTCAAGTGAGAACAGCCATTTCCGTAGGTACGATTACAACTAAAAAAAAAAGTCGATTGATCCGAGACCTTCACCTCTCCACATATTTCAAAGCCGGCTAATGTGATTCCTATACATTATACGTAGGCCAAGATTTTTCTCACATTTGTGTATCTCCTCGCATTCCCGTGTCCACTTCGTTATCAGGTGAACGATTGTCGGAGTCATTGACAATACAGAGAGCGTACCCGCAGTTTTTTCTTTACTATTAATTTATCATGAAGATATTATCAGAAAAATTAGAAACAGTGAATTCCCAAGAATTTATTTTCAAATATATAGGTTTTTTGAAATAATTTCTATTCATTCATGTTCCGTTCAGACGAATTTCGTTGTGAAATTGTAGTAGAGATTATATATAGTGACGTTCGATATAAATAAAGGCAAGTGACGTCGCAAACTTTAGTCAGTGAGACCGCTAGCTCCCTACTAATGATGACACTCCTCTTACTTACATCTAAATTTCAGTATATCAAGGTGTACTTCAGGAGGATGTGTCGAGATGTTCCTTGGGTGCTGGCGGAAGTACGTGTACTTGGGTGGCTTTGCCCACGTGGTACACTTGCCCCGGACTAAATGGTTCGAGGCGTGGATGGGCTGAGATGTCTTTCTTTGGATCTGGAAATTAAAGAATGTTTAAATTAAGACACTTTAAGGACACTGAGTGTGCGCAGTAAGGACAGAGAGTATGTAAAATTTATGGCTATATTATAGTGTAGTTTGTGGTGATTAAAATAAAATATATTAGAAAATCACACACCGTTGAAGTAATTTATAAAATACAAAGAAATGAGTAGAATAAGAGTTTTATCCAATTAAACCATCATTTTAAACATTCTTTTAAATCAAACATTCCTTATATATATTATCAGCTTGTTTTAAACATCAAATTTACCATGTGTATGTAGAACGAACCTTCATAAAACCTGCATGAAGCTACAGTCATTAACTTTCTTATTTTATTATTATGTATGTTTTTTATTAGGCTAAAACAATATATAAACACAGTAAACAATTTTATCACATATATGTTAAGAAGTAAGGTATGATAACGTTTAGAAAATAATCAAACCGCAAAGAACAAAGGGAGACTTTTCAAATTTAGTTTAAAACAATATACTTGATTCAAATTAAAAAATCCTAAGGTCAAATTTCTCTATATAAATAGAGAACGACCGATTCGATTATAACAAATATTAAAAAAAACTACTCATATTTACCTTTGGTATTAGCCGCGATGTACTTAGACAGTCTGACGGTAGGCAGAGGCAGGTAGCCAGCAACTAGTGGCATCACATCTAGCGTCACCAACTGCGGTTCCGCTGACGTGCCATCCAATGTTATCACGCCTGAATGGGATGACGATTTTTTTTTATCTCGATCATTGTTAACTTTTCTTTAGTAATTTTTAAAGTTTCAAATGTGACAGAATGCAGAGCTGTGTTGATACACTAGTTAACAAGTATTTTTTTTTAAATATTAAAAAATAAATTCAATCGTGATTCACCATTTATTACTTTAATTGGTGGGTTAAGGTGGATATTTTTTTAAAAAAAGTGGAGGGGTGATAAACTTGCACACAGTTCATCTAATAGTGAATTAATCTTGACAAAATCTTGATAAAACCTTACCTAATCTAATTGCAATAGTTAATATATATGATACCTGCAGTTCGTCCCAACACAGCCCACATTGTTTGATCAGCTAACACTTCGTACATGAGTGAAATATATTCAGTTTCTTTGAGCTGTGAACAAATATTACAAATATTGGTTTATTAAACAAATTTAACTTGCCGAAGGTACACACTTTATTGTAGAGCTGCACTCCATGAGGGATTTGCTTGTTTATCATATCATCAAAAAAACGTTTACTGTCCAGCATTCCTGGCAGAAAAGCTTCAAAGTAAAGTAGCATTTAAATATAAATCCTACTGGGCATGCGGCTCATCTCTAAATTGGATCACACAGTCCACCATACGGCCTCACTGCCGATTGAACGGAATTCGCATATCTACATCATACAAGCGAGCACAGTTCACCTGATGTAAGTGATAACTGCCGCATTAGATAAAACTTCAAGATTCACTCTGGGGACTGAAATTCTGATACTGAATACCTTACTACCTAACTACTAATACTAACCAAAAATTATAATTTAAATCGTTATTTATAATAAAAAAAAATACTCATAGAATTGGGTGAATACAAATACAGGAAAATGACACATCTTACATGATATTACTTCTAAGATAGCGTATTATAGCAACAAAACACACTGCTATGTTGGTTGGTGGATGGTTGTGTCCCGTAAATTCAGTTAAAATCAGTCGAGCAGCCGAGAATAATTAAGGTAAAACTAAATAATAGTAATTAATTAATTTGGACTTTCTTACATCCTTTATTACTCACTCTTTGCACATTCAATTGGAGACAGTAAACTTGCGAGGCTCGGCAGAATTCCGAACCCTTGCCTGGCTCCAACTTGGTCCGTATAACAAACAATGTGGTGTATTCTTGCACGTCAAACGGAAACACAAACGACCTTAGTGGCCCTTCCGTATTGTTATCATCTTTTTATTTTTATTTATTAATAAAATCTTTATGCATAAAATTATATATATTATTAGTGTTGAACGATATAAAAAAATTGAATCATGTAATGTCTGAAAATCTTATATATGTATTATATTCCATCGACCACTTGCATCCACCGACCACTTGCATCCACCGACCACATGCATCCACCGACCACTTGCATCCACCGACCACTTGCATCCATCGACCATCTGCGAACTAGCATAGGTGGTCGCTCCACCTACTTACCCCCAGCATAATAAATAAAAGTTTCAATAACTATTTAATTCCATTTTATTTAAGTTCCAATAAAGATTTAAAAATAACGAATACCACTGATAACATCGATACGTTAAGTTTAAACATTTCCCAACATAATTATATACGCTATCGCGACGCGTACTGCGGTTTCGTTTTCAGTTTTACGAGGACAATTTCACAGATTGCAACCGCAAATAACTGTCCACGGGCTTCGAGAGAAGCCATGCGGGCCGAGCTGGCTTTGCGTCATATCCTGAATAGATGCTAATGGTCGTCACGTTAGTGCACCTGGGAGGAAAGACTATTTTGCACTGCATACTAAATTGGTCGCTTTAGTGTATTTAGTAAGGCACAGGATCAGGTGGCACGGTGACGGGCCATTCATACATGCAGCACCATTTGTTAAACTTCAGGGTAACGCATATTTATATTAAATCTTTGTTAAGGATAAATATAGATGTTTTTACTTCACTTTCACTTACCATCAGATGATCTGTCTCACCCTTAGTTATATAAGTAGAATACATAATCATATAAAATTCTCATGTCTTCATGGACTAATGGAACGATGGAAGATACGTAGTAGTGCCGTTATTATATGTATGTCCAAACATAAAGGAATGGTTTTCATTATTTATTTAAATTTGATCAGTACAATCATCATTGATAGACGGGCCGTTTCCTCATTCTTCACTTCACTCACCAGACGAAACACAGTTGCATTATACTGCTATTTTACGTTGGTATTCTCTGAAAACGTGATACTACACCGGTCGAGCTGACCCATTCGTTCTGCAGCTAGAAACAAACTGCAGTTTAGCTCTACCACGTAAGAAATATAATACCACCTACGACTTTGACTATGACTTTTATATTTCTTCATTAAGAATGTAATCAATAAGTTTTGCAATGCAGGTAATACAACCTGGGTCATTAATTTGCTGTCGACGATAATTACGTAATCGGAAGCCCGACTTGTCATTTACTCTAAAATGATATATGGCAGCGGACATGAAAATGTGACCTATTTTAAAAAAAATAACAATAATAACGGAAAATTCTATTAAACATTTTATAAGGAACGAAGAGTGTAAATATTGTAAATTCATTTAAATTTGTAAAATGTTCCCACGTTACCTTTTACGATGTAATTTAAGATTGTGAAGTAAGATAAGATTGAAATCCCGAGCGTCGGCGTTACTTATTGTCAATGGTAACAAAGGAAATTAAAATTATTTCTTATTTATTATTATTTGGATATATTTTATTTTCCTATCTCCGCCTGGTTGGTCAATCGATACAATAAATAAATTAAATATTGTAAACATATGATAAAATAAATATATATAATACATAAATAAAGATCAACCAGGCGGGAATCCCTCGACAAGGGGGTCCAAACGGTCGAGCTTAAGGCGAAAGGGAGAGAAACCTGCGGACTATGAGCGGTGTCCAGAAGCAACGCCATCTGCACAGAGACCGGAGCTGCCCGTCCCGGAGTCCCGACCGCCTCAGGTGATTCGAGAGGCTGGTTGGGATTAACCCGTTCCTCATCACCGGGCCAAACAAAAGATTGATATTTGACGCTGGTACTCTGGACTCGTGTACATATCCAATCTCTCCCTAAAAATGTTCATGAACTAAAACCTATATTATCGTATATTGTATATTGAACGACAAGTATTAAGTAAGTCATTAAGTTATTGAATTGTTGATTCCGATCGCCGACGTTAAGTCTGTGAAAATTAACGTCGACCGTTCACGAAAATAGTTTACCGCCTTTCTAGTATCGCGAACCACCATAATTGGAATGTTTAAATAGAACTTTAATGTTATATTATTATTATTATTGAGGATGACAATCGAGCACATCATTAGAAGTGAGTGTTTCCTGCGGCCCATGACACATAAAAAAATTCTCAATAAGGAATCATAATGCAGATGCGTCGTCGCCTGCACTAAGATGGAATACCTCATCACCAGTACTTATAGCTTCAGGATCCTTACACTCATATATAATACAGCAGTACCGTGCTACTATTTTACGCTTGAGTTCCGTGAGGTGAACCCTTCCGCCGTCGAGTCGAAATATTCATACCTGAGTTAAAAACAAACTGTTTTAAATTATGTATAGGATTATAATTGTTGTTAATTTCAATTGTTGAATGTTATTTGTTGAGTTTTTTACAACTACGGGTATAAGGAAGCCCTTGAACTTTATAATGTGCAATGTGCCTTTAGACAGTATTATTTTATTTGTTGTCTAATGTATTTTCCTTTTTTTTTATTAAATTGACACACATTTCATACGATGGCAAATGATTCCTGCGGCCCATGACATCTTTATTCATCCTAAGCAAGGAATCCTAATGCAGATGCCTTATTATCCTTGAGGACTGAGATGGAATACTTCGTCACCAGTAATAAAAGTCTCCGGACCCTTACGGTCACGAGACGAAAAAAAGCAGCATAATGCTACTGTGTTTCGTCTAAATAATCTTTTATTTCTCTTCTACCTCCACAACTGTTAATACAAACGGTCACTACCGTGGCCGCTTTTGTCTTGCACCATTCATATGAGATAAGCACGTGATTCGGTCTCTTTATTATTTCAATTAAGCTGCGGTTCATCTTATCTCGTATCCAATTAAAGTATGGGATAATCAGAAACAAAGCGCGTAATAACATTAAATAGAATATTCTTTCGAATTGGAAATGTCTTCTCTATTTTTTTTTTGATTTATCTTATGAGCCACAGTATACTATTTATTATTGATCATATAACAATTCATAAAATATTTCAGATGGATATTAATGTTCGGTATCGACATCAATGAAATTGTTGATTGCAGTGTTAAATGCTGATTTACCACGTTCTCGAAGTATAACATTATAACGAAGCATGTATAGAAAAAATAAACAAATAAAATATTTGAAGACACGTGCAGTCCACCACCTGTTTGTCTGTTTTAATTTTTATTTGTTAATTATTTCTTCTATTTAGGTTAATAAATGAGCACATAAATTACCTGATTGTAAGTGAGTCTTGTTAGTCACAACAACAAACAATCATGCCCTCACTCAACCTTGATAAGAAATCATAATTCAGATACTTAGTCACCTATGAGGACTTAGACCTACTGCCTCGACAGCGTCTCAGGGTCTCACGATCTCTACATCCACGATGAATCCTGCAATTTTAAACTGGTACTCTGTGACAGCCCGGTCTTTCCCCGGTAGCAAAGCGCGTTGGAGCCAGAAAAAAACTGCAGCGTGGTTATACTACTCTTTTAAAGTAACTGTAATCACTTAGATTCTAATTGTTGTTAATTTTAATTTTTAGATGTTATTTGTTGACGTTTTATAATTACGGGTAAAGGAAAGCCCTTAGATTTTCTACAAAATGTGTAATGTTGTATTGTCTGTTCACAGTGTTATTTTATTTTTTGTCTATTCTAATAATACATAAGTTTTTTATTGCTCTATAAACCCAGTAACAAAAAATGTTAATTATTTCCTTCTACTTTTTTGTTGACGCTACTGATTGTCTAGCGACGTCGCACCTGCCATAACAGGCAAACATAAATCAGAAGAATAGTACGAATAGTAATGGTAAACCGCACCGACCTCTTACATTTATGAACAGTAAAACACACCTGGGCAAATCACAGTACAGCGTTTGTAGAATAGTATTCAAATTTACCAACAGTTTCTTTTACTTGCAACAAAGGTATTGAAGATTATGCTCATCTAGCACTGATTAGGAATTTTTTCTACATGATTTCAGGTCATTATAATATATGGAAATGCAAGTCTGCGGAATGTACATAGACGGATGTAGGTAGACCCTTAGTTCCCAAAGTGGTCCAGGTGGACCCCCAGGAGTCCATGAGAGACTCGATAGAGGTTGGGGGCGTTGGCGTGATAAAAAAGTGGGGGCTAACAATTCGTCAGGGGGGTTCTACGAAAATTTATTTGCTTTCGATATTGAAGAACTAAAATGTTGGCTTGACTTCACCTATCAATGTAGGCGGATAAAATTTTAATACGATATCGTGATTGGAACTCAGCCGCAACGCAAATGTCCATAGTACGATATAATGCTTACATATTTTGTCGAGTTTTGGGAATATGCTAGATATGAAGCTGCAGGAGGTCCATCGGAACCAGCCTAATTTTGAAAGTGGTCTATGAGAAAGTCTAGGAACCTCTGATTTAGATGGATGTAGATGAATGTATATTAATGTAGATGGATGTTGTTGATGTATATGAATGTATATTAATGTAAATGGTCTTCTGGATGTTACATCAACATATATGACATCAACTGTACAGATTATACTTTAGTGGCATAAGTAACGTTTGATTCTTGGAGCAACTGTTCAATGAAGGTATCAACAACGTCACTGTGTCCCAATGTTAAAATATACGCAAAAAATATTGGATAAAATATCGGATGCAACGGTCAAGTCATGTATTTATAAGTTTATAATATCACCTACCATCAGGTGAATTGTGCACTTGATTATTACCCTTAATTTTGGATTTGACCATTGAGAGGGTGTAAAGTATAATCAAATTCGTTATATAAATAGTTTTTCGTGATTAAAGAACACAAACGCTTGACCTTTAGTTTTTTTTTTTTTTTTAACTCTTGACATTTAAATAGACGCTTAAATAAAAGTACAATAATATACACAAATGTTGACCATTAATCATATTCAAAAGGTATAGTCAAAAGTACCTAAATTGTAAAATTAAATATGTGTAATCTATTACGTGTTACGCCAGAAGTTAAAAAAAATTATGTCATAAGGTCCACATGTAGCTTCATGGAAAAATAAGTATAAATTTTTTTAAAAAAATTCGACGGTTAAAAGTCCCTCTGGGACCAATATTTTCGTGGCACAATTCGCTGGTTTTCGAGTCTAAGTATGTTTGGAGATTATTCGTGCCAAGTTTTGGACTGTTAATGAAAAACAAATTCTTAATTATGAACGCACCTTCGTCTCAGCGGAATCCAGGGGGAGCAAACACTAAATTACTAGGTTATAAACATTTTTTGTTTTCATTTTAACGCAATTTTATACCTGGAAATACTAATACGTGTATTTTGATATTTGATATTGATCAACAGATATAAAAGTCCGTTGACGCACTACTGCGAATATCTATGGCCGAATTATACAATAACTTCGCGACCAATTCGACGAATTCTTTGAAATTTAATAAAATGAGGCACCTAATATTTGTATTTACATTTATAACTTCTTTATGTGTAGTTTTAAATAAATAAATTATTGACTTTTGCATTTCAAGTACGAACAAATGTTTGTTTCCAACTTTCTTGAGTTTTGTGCATATATAGCCGACGTTCGGATTCCCGATACAGAAGCCCTAGGCCATGGAGGCCATGGAATTAAATCCAATGTGGGAAGTTGGAGATAAGTCAGTATATATATTCGACAATATTATTTTTATAATTTACAAACATTTGACAATGTAGTTCTATATAGGGAAAACATGGTTTTTCACACTCACATTTCACTTCCAATCTAAACTCGACACATATTATGCTTAGTGGTTTTTGAGTTACATTTATCTTTTAATAATGTTTCTGATAATCATATAGTAAGTTTACTCACCAACTCCCTAACTACAGTAGAATAAGGCTGCCTGGATCTCATTACGACCAAAACGTGACAGTAGTCAGTCGGTCGATCCGCCTAAAATTAAGTAGTGATTTTTAGAACTAATATATTTGCCAACAGTTATTATTTTTGATTAGATAGAAAATATTAAAACTAAACTATTAGCATGACATGAAAAAACTTGATTTGAATTTATAAGATATTTGAACATTAAAAATTGTAATGCGCATTGTCAAAGCACCCATGCACGTAAGGTAAAACAAATCAAACGTAAAGTATTGCCGCCATGTCAGTCGAAGATAGATCCCAAGGTCTCCCAAGGCTGTTCACGACTGAGACGATCATTTCAATATTACCGACATTAAAATTTAACACACTACATTATTTATTTATCTACCTGGTTCTGTAAATATAATAATATAAGGCGCTTCGCAGACGGAGCAACTTTAGTTGAGTCAACTATTAACTTTTTAAAAGTTTCCTTTAAAAGTTGCAGTTTGCTACAATCAAATAACCTGGTAATGTTGCCCCAATTTTATGGCAGTCTGTGAGCAACCTTGATAGCTGAGTTGCTCAATCTACGTACAACGTACAGTGTGATGATGGATATCGAAGAAGCGGCACTTGTTCTCATTTAATTACGACGCCGCGTCGACAATGACTA
>JAGSMU010000244.1:0-54027 GCA_029286865.1 Teinopalpus imperialis | reverse complement strand
TTATTAGCAGCAATGGTTTTTCACACTCACATTCACTTCAATCTAAACTCGACACATATTATGCTTAGTGGTTTTTGAGTTACATTTATCTTTTAATAATGTTTCTGATAATCATATAGTAAGTTTACTCACCAACTCCCTAACTACAGTAGAATAAGGCTGCCTGGATCTCATTACGACCAAAACGTGACAGTAGTCAGTCGGTCGATCCGCCTAAAATTAAGTAGTGATTTTTAGAACTAATATATTTGCCAACAGTTATTATTTTTGATTAGATAGAAAATATTAAAACTAAACTATTAGCATGACATGAAAAAACTTGATTTGAATTTATAAGATATTTGAACATTAAAAATTGTAATGCGCATTGTCAAAGCACCCATGCACGTAAGGTAAAACAAATCAAACGTAAAGTATTGCCGCCATGTCAGTCGAAGATAGATCCCAAGGTCTCCCAAGGCTGTTCACGACTGAGACGATCATTTCAATATTACCGACATTAAAATTTAACACACTACATTATTTATTTATCTACCTGGTTCTGTAAATATAATAATATAAGGCGCTTCGCAGACGGAGCAACTTTAGTTGAGTCAACTATTAACTTTTTAAAAGTTTCCTTTAAAAGTTGCAGTTTGCTACAATCAAATAACCTGGTAATGTTGCCCCAATTTTATGGCAGTCTGTGAGCAACCTTGATAGCTGAGTTGCTCAATCTACGTACAACGTACAGTGTGATGATGGATATCGAAGAAGCGGCACTTGTTCTCATTTAATTACGACGCCGCGTCGACAATGACTATTATTAGCAGCAGTCGTCGGCGAAATAAATATTTTAGTATCATCAGCATACATCAGAAATTTAGCAGTCTTAAAACACTTACCCACATCATATAAGCAGCATACATAGAAGAGTCTAAAGAATAGAACCTTTGAGTCACTCCGGATTTTATTTCAACAAAATCAGAACGAAATCCATCGCCAACTACTCGCCTGAGATCGCTCTTTCATCAGATATGATTCCATCTAATCTCTAATCTTAGAGATCTAGAGCTTGGCTCAAATAGTTTTCGGCGGAGTATGATGATCCACGCGATCGAAAGCTTTTCCAGATCCTTGAATCCTTGAGCAGTGCATCCTCTCCGAAAGCTCCGCAACCCTGCACCGCCATCAGCACGCATATAGGGAGTATTTATATCGACGTACACCGTACGGCCTGTCGTATACCGGAGAAATTTCAAAAGCTGATGAGGAGATGCTGCGCGGGTAGAGGTGTTGTATTTTTGACATTTGAGGTACGGCTCGAACAAAATGAAACATATAAAGAAGAAGAAGAAGAAGAAGAAGAAGAAAAATTACCTAATTATGAAACCAAAAATAATTGATTAGAACTAGACTAGAAATGGTATCTAAAGCGTATGCAGGATGACTGTCTAACGATTACTCAAACAAATGCCAACAAAAACCAATTTGAATGCTTAAGACTTACTACACAATAAAGATATGGGGTTAGGTTAGGCTAGGTTACAAAATGAGCAATTTGAAAACGAAGAAATGAAAAAATTTTTTACAAATGGAATAAAATTACGTAATTATGAAACTAAAAATAATTGATTAGAACTAGACTGAAATGGCCTAAATGCGAAGCAGGATGACTGTCTAACGATTACTCTAAACAAATGCTACAACAAAAACCAATTTGGAATGCTTAAGACTCCACACAAAGATATAGGGTTAGGTTAGGCTAGGTTAGGTTACAAAATGAGCACGAAAAAAACGAAGAAATGAATTTTTTACAAATGGAAAAAATTACGTAATTATGAAACTAAAAATAATTGATTGTGAACTAGATCAGAAATGGCCTAAATGCGGCAGGATGACTGTCTAACGATTAATACTCTAAACAAATGCTACAACAAAAACCAATTTGGAATGCTTAAGACTCTAATACACAAAGATATAGGGTTAGGTTAGGTTACAAAATGAGCACGAAAAACGAAGAAATGAAAAAATTTTTTACAAATGGAATAAAATTACGTAATTATGAAACTAAAAATAATTGATTAGAACCAGACGAAATGGCCTAAATGCGGCGCAGGATGATCGTCTAACGATTACTCTAAACAAATGCTACAAGAAAACCAATTTGGAATGCTTAAGACTCTAATACACAAAGATATAGGGTTAGGTTAGGTTAGAAGTTAGGTTACAAAATGAGCACGAAAAACGAAGAACAAAAAATTTTACGAATAAAATAAGGTAATTATGAAACTAAAAATAATTGATTGAACTAGATTCAGGTTCGCCTAAATGCGCATCTGTCTAACGATTACTCTAAACAAATGCTACAACAAAAACCAATTTGGAATGCTTAAGACTCTAATACACAAAGATATAGGGTTAGGTTAGGTTAGGTTAGGTTACAAAATGAGCACGAAAAACGAAGAAATGAAAAAATTTTTTACAAATGGAATAAAATTACGTAATTATGAAACTAAAAATAATTGATTAGAACTAATTTAGAAATGGCTTAAATGCGGCGCAGGATGACTGTCTAACGATTACCTAAACAAATGCCACAACAAAAACCAATTTGGAATGCTTAAGACTCCCCTCTAATACACAAAGATATAGGGTTAGGTTAGGTTAGGTTACAAATGAGTTAACGAAAAACGAAGAAATGAAAAAATTTTTTACAAATGGAATAAAATTACGTAATTGGCGAACCAAAAATAATTGATTAGAACTAGACTAGAGCCTACCTAAATGCGGCGCAGGATGACCAGTCTAACGATTACCTAAACAAATGCCACAACAAAAACCCACTTGAATGCTTAAGACTCTAATACAATAAAAGACATAGGGGTTAGGTTAGGTTAGGTTAGGTTAGGTTAGGTTCCCCCGGAAGGGTTCTCGCTTTGTCGTAGCGGGGCTTAGTAACCGTGGCTTGGTCACCCACGGTGAAGCTTGCTAAGGAACCCAAATGGCCGGCCTAAGGCGCTCTGAGGCCGGCTCCGGAGGAGTGCCGCTCCGGGTGGGCTTCGTAACGAGCTCGCCCTCGAAGCGTGTCGGTGGACCGCTGGGGTGGAAGTGGCGTGGATGAGGCCGCCTCCCCGCCCCGCAGTTTGCGGCGGGAGTCGCGGAGGGAGAGGAGGCTTGGTGGGGCAGTGCTGCTGCTCTCCCTATCCCTCCGGCGACTCAAGCGGGGTCGCATCCGCATGATGCGGCTGTGGTGGGGCCGCGGGGAGTAGAGTAGTCGGTGTTTCGTTGCCGCCTCGTCCCTCCGCGGCCGAACATCGGTCGGCGGTGGAGCCGCAGACCAGATCCACCGTGCAGCTGGGTTTGCTTAGTGCTTTCCTGGTCTCATGGCCTGGGGGCGGACTCCTCGGGGAGCCCGCTTCCCACCTACAGAGGGAGGTTACCGAGCTGGAAGGCGCGTCCGCGTTCCGGCGCGCCTTGCCTGAGAGGGATGGAGAGGGGGGATGTCCTCCCCCCGGAGGAGGGCCAGCTTGCCGGTCAGCGCAGGCGGGTCGCGGAGGTGCGCGAAAGCGTTCCCGTGGCCCCATACGCGACGAAGGTGGAACACCATGGGGTTTTAGTCGGTGCGAGTCCGACATAACCCATCCTGCCCCCGCAGGCGGGTATGCGGCATTCCCCATGTAAAAAAAAAAAAAAGGTTAGGTTAGGTTGATATCCCCCGAAGGTTCCCCGCTTTGTCGTAAAGCGGGGGTTTAGCAACCGCGTGGAGTTAACCGTGAAGTTTATAAGTCCCAAATGGCCGGCCTAAGGCGTTCTAAGGCCGGCTCCGAGGAGGCTGCCCGGCGGGCTGGAGCCGGGCCCGCCCTGGATGTGTGTAGCCGGTGGCTGCGGGGTGCGGATGGACGGAGTGAGGCCGTTCACGCACCATCCGCAGCCGAGGCGGAGTTTGGGGAATTTCAGTGGCGGTGCGAGTAACGTTAGCACCGTACCGCGCACAGCCGCCCCCCACTCTCCGCATCCGAGACGGAGTCGCGGAGGGAGGGTAGTGTGTTCCCTATCCTCCGCCGCGACTCAAGCGGGGTCGCACTGCTGATGCGGCCGTGGTGGGGCCGCGGGTTCAGTGGAGTGTGGCTGGATCCTGCCGCTCTCCCCGTCCTCCGCGGCCGAACATTGGTCGGCGGCGGAGCCTAACACCAGATCCGCCGCAGGGGCTGGGCTTCCTGGCCCCCATGGCTCCTGGGGGCGGATCAAAGTCCGCTTCCCACCTACAGAGGAGTGCCGAGCAGTGGCGCGTCCGTGTTCCGCGCGCCCCCGCTGCGGAGGGAAGTGGAGGGAGATGTCCTCCCGGAGAAGGCCGCCTGGTCGGCCGGCAGGCGTCGCGATGTGCGAAAGCGTTCCGTGACCCCGCCATACGCGACGATGGAGGAACACCATGGGGTTTTAGTCGGTGCGGGAAACGGGATAACCCAACCTTGCCCCGCTGCAGGGGTGCGCGGTGCATTTCCCCATGTAAAAAAAAAAAGCGTTAGGTTGATATGGGGTGCCACGTCAGAAAACCTCCGAGTGCCTGGTCGTTGAATTTCCCTTTATTACCACGGTATCCGGGGAAAGGCAACGCTGGGACGGTGCACCCTGGGCACTGGTGATGATACGTTGTTGCCAGTGGCGAATGTTCTGACAGGGGAGATAGCTGCCTTGCGTGTCCCTCTGGATAAGCGAGGCACCGCGGAGGGTTGCATTTCCTCTGATTTCCAAACCGGAGGAAAGGCAACCGAACGATGGTGCGCATTGGGTACTGGTGACGGATATGCCGTCCCTCAGTGCCCAATGCGCGGGTGGAGGTTGCATTCCTGATCAAAGTATCCGGGGAAAGGCAACAAAATGAAGGTGCATTGGGAACTGGTGGCGATACGTCGTTGGCAGTGCCTAATGCTCGCAGTGGGGACGGGCTCGGTGTGCGTTTTTACGCCACACCGGCACTCCAACCGTCGAGCGTTGTGGGAGGCTGCATTCTCCTGATTTCTGAATCCGGGGAAAGGCAACAAATGATGGTGGTGCCTGGGAACTGGCGACGATATATCGTTTCCAGTGCCTAATGCTCATGGCGGAGGGACGGGCTCGGTGTGCGTTTTACTGCCGCCGGGCACCCAACCGTCGAGCGTTAGGAGGTTGCATTTCTCCTGATCAAAGTATCCGGGGAAAGGCAACAAATGGTGCTCATTGTGAACTGGTGACGATACGTCCTCAGTGCCCAATGTGCGGGTGGAGGTTGCATTTCTCCTGATTTCTGTATCCGGGGAAAGGCAACAAAAGGGTGCGCATTGGGAACTGGTGGCGATACGTCGCCTTGTGCGCCCAATGCGGGTAAGGTTGCATTCTTGATCAAAGTATCCGGGGAAAGGCAACAAAATGAGGGTGCGCATTGGGAACTGGTGGCGATAATGTCGCTGCTCAAAGTGCCTAATGTGTGGGGTGGAGGTTGCATTTCTTGATCAAAGAGTATCCGGGGAAAGGCAACAAATGATGGTGGGTATTGGGAACTGGTGACGATATCGCTTCCAGTGCCCAATGCTCATAGTGGAGTGGACGGGCCTCGGTGTGCGCCTACACTGCCGCCGGGCATTCAACCGTCCAAAACTGGGGAGTTACGTCATTTTCCCAGCGTCGTAACCCGCTGTACTCTTCAAGGACCCCAGCGTTGACGATTATGGGGTACGTCGAAGCGCAGCGGAGCGGAGGGCTTGCCTTAATTACCGGCCCGCGAGAAGGATCACTCTATAAAACCAGACAGCGAAGTCTTAAAACCTGTGGGTACCAGGCGACCCCACAGCATGTAGCCTTGTCTCTGGAATAGGCGTCACCCGGAGATTTTATTTCGTCCCAACTCGTGGATTTGTTATGGAATTTTCAAACAACCTAGAGGGAGAAGGAGACGAAGCGGCGCGCTGAGTCTGTAATAGCAGTCGAAGGTCCCCAACATCAAGGACCAGAGCCAGGAGGGAAGAGAACATCTGCTGCGGGACCAGTAGTCCCGGCACGGGACAGGCGCGTGGACGCTTTGCGCGCCCAAGTACGCCTGTGAGTTTGGGCGGTGAGAGTGACGGCGGAAGATCCGATGCCTCACCAGATCCGCAACCTCGGAGGTGTCCGCAAGGACAAGTAGGAAGAGGAGATTGCTTCGCGACCGTCGTGGCCGACAAATTCCGGTGGCAGTCGCAGTCTCCAGGCACGGACACGGAGTTGGTCGCTGACGAAGAGGGAGGCATCTGGGACCCTACTGTAGCCCAGGCCAAAACGCGTAAGGAAGGAAAGCCTTCCAAAACCCGCAGATTTGGGTCGGGAGATGGAAGGCAATCGACCATGGACTTGGATGCCTGCATCCGGGCCAATCTACTGAGGGTCGACAAGGTTGCCGACAAATCTGGCAACCTTAAGGGTACATTTGTGCACAGCCTGCGGTTGGCGGCCAGGAGCTGCCTGAGGCGGCCACTGCGGAACTGGCGCGGAGGTCTCCCAGCCCCCAATGTTGAGGCTGGAGCGTGAGAACTGAGCTCCGCTCGCAGCTGTCCGGAGCCTCACCAAAGGCGGGAAAGCTGTCTGAGGAGCTCAGCGCCCTCCGCAAGAGTGGGAACTCCCCGTGCAGCCATGCCTCCTACTCAGCGAGCTCTTAGCGCCCGGAAGTCCAAAGGGACGATGGGCTCATGGAGCGCTTGGGGTTCCCCAGAGGCGAGGCTGGCTGTCTTCGAGGCGAAGATCTTCCCAGAGAGGGCAATTCGGCCCCATTAGGAGTGCGCAGCGAGGCCTTCCGCGAGTGCTTCGCAACCGCCGCCACAGCCGGTGCAAACAACAAAACCGTCGCCTACACAACACCTACAGGCAAAGGGGAAAAGAAGGCGAACCCTCCACCCTCCAGTAGCTGAGCTGCCTCCGGTGGCCACACCAAGGCCGCTGATGGTGGTGGAAGTGCCGGCATCCACGTCGGGCACAGGTGGCCAAAAGGCCAAAATCCTAAGACTCATAGTCAGCGCAATTCCTGCGGCCACTAAAACCAAAGCAAAAGGCGAAGCTCATACGCACCCGTCCACGGCTGCCGTGACGGTGACGTTGCCGACTGGCTCCTCCACCACTTACGCAAAGTGATGGAGGTAGCCAAGTCGAAGATAAGGCTGGCGGACATCGGCATTGAGACCGTTCGCCAAAGTGGGCTGTGACCGGTGGTCTCATTGGAGATCAGCGGTCCTGATTGCAGCTCGAGGGCGGATGGTCTCTGCGACTAAAATGCGGGAGGTCCTTTCCGAGATGGACGTCCGAATTCAAGGCCGCCCGGTCAAGTCGGGCGACACTGGGTGAAGGACTCGACGACGTCAGCCCGAGCGACGCGGTGGCGGCGGTGGCTGAGGCTGAGGGTGTTCAGTGGACGTGAAGGTCGGAGAGGTCCACCGAACACCCATGCATGGGCACGCGCTGGGTGTGGTGCCCGCAAGCAGCGCTGCGAAAATTGCGACGCCATGTACGCGTGGGCTGGGGTCTGCTGGGGTAGAGCTCTAGATCCAGGCCCATGCACTGCTTCCGGTGCCTGGAGAAGGCACGTTGGTGCAGGTGCCCCAACCAGGCGAACCGGAGCACGCGCGCTACGCTGGAAACCGGGCATTAGCCAGAGAGAGTGCAAAGCTCTTGCACTCAAATGTCCACTGTAAAGCTGACCTGGGGCTGCCCTCTAACCATCGTCTTGGTGAAGAGGTGCGCCCCACCATCAAAGAAGAGCGGGAGAAAACCATCTCCTCCTGCCCCCGCAAGCGCAGCAGCAGTCCCAGCTGTGGCACCCGCCGCAACCCTGGGCACCAGCTCGGGGATGGAGGTCGCGTAGGCCTCTTCGCACCCCTCATATCCTCGAGCAACCTGAACCACCGCCGCAATGCTCAGCATTTGTTTATGCAGACCATTGGTATGCCGGGTTGCTCTGGCAGTAGTGGCGGAGCCCTATGCCGTGCCGGATCACCCTCACTGGTTCGGCGATGAGCTGTCCCGTAGCGATCTACTGGGGGTGGAGAGGGTGTCCACCCCGCTATATCGGGAAGGGGTCAGGGCTTCTGCTTGCGCAATGGGGCACCCTGGCCAAGTTATTGCCACGTCTCCTACAGGTCCCTCGCCGACTACGAGGTGTGCCTGGACGAGGTGGCACTCTGCGTTCGCAGGTGCCTCCCTCGTCCGTCGATTGTCCTGGAGACTTCAACGCCCATTCCAGGGCGTGGGTAATCCCAGCGACAGTCCGGAAGGGAGAGACGGCATGGAATGGGCGGTTGATTGGACCCGATTGGCAAATCAGTCCGTAAGCACGTGCGGTGGCAGGTGGTCGGTCGATCTTACATAAGGACTCCCGCCGCGATGCGCATGCTGTCGGGCTGGCGGGTTGCAGAGGAGGTGGTCACAAGATCCACCACCGCCATATTTTATTCGATCTTGCACCGCCCGCCCCGACGCTGTCACCAGCCGCCGAGAAGGCAGTCACACGCGACGTTGGTGTCTCCGGGCGGCTAGACCGAGACTTGTTTAGCCGCCGCCAACGCTGCAATATGGCCAGAAAGCGCCAAAGAGTTCCGTCCGACCCGAAGCAGCCAACCGGTTCCGGACACGATGACGCGTATTTGTGACGCGTCGACTGACCGGTCGCCCCAAGCGCGGGCGGTGTACTGCGGTCGGCAGAGATCAGCGGAGCTGTGAGCGACGGTTTGCGGAGCCGCCAGTACACCAGAGCTCGAAGGAGGCGAAGGCGAGCTCCGAGTGAGGAGATAGCCAGATTCTACGCCGAGGCGTATCGAGCGGGCTGACGAAGGCGTTGCAGGCAGCTGGGTCTGCAACGCCAGGTCTCGGTCCTGAGCAGAGAGCTCCTGGAGGGACTCAACGAGGGATCTCGGGGGCGTCCGCAAGGTGATGGTGCTAGGAAAGCTCCTTGGACGCCCCGGTGACGGAAACTCTAGATCCGGCCCTCTTGGGAAGAGCGATTAGCCTGCTCTTCGAGTGGGTCGGTTGTCCTCAGTCTACCCCCAATCTTCGTGTCATTGGAGTGACGAAATGGGGGGTGACCGCACAGGAGTTTCGGACCGAGCCGTACGCTTGAGAGCAGGAACACTGCGCCGGGTCCCGACGGAATTCCCGGCCGGGTCTGGGTGTTGAGTTCATTACCTCGAACAGGCTGAGCAGCTGTTCACCAGCTGCCTCCGTAACGCCTCGTTCCCTAGGGGCTCGGAAGGAGGCCCGAATGGTCCTCTTGAAGAAGGCAGACAGAGTCGCAGATTCTCCTCTGCGTACCGTCTCCATATGCCTGTTGGACGAGGCTGGCAAGTTATTCGAGAGAATTCTTGCCGCCCGTCTCAACGGGCATAATCTGTCGCGTCGGTCCCGATCTCGAAAACTGAAGTTCGGCTCGACGGAGCGTCTCCACCATCGACGCGGTTCTGCGCGTCCGCTCCCCTGTCGAGCAGGCTGCGTCCTGGCGGCGTGGCGCTGGCGATAAACATAGATATCGTCAACGCCTTTAATTCCCCTGCCCTGACGCATAAGGGGACTTTACACCATGGTGTTCCCCTACCTGCAAGGCGCGTGATCGCGGACTACTTGCGCGACAGGTACATCTTGTACGTGTGGACCGAGACGTACGAGGATCCGAGGAGATCCAGTGTGGGTTCCACAGGGTCGGTTTTGGGCCCGTTAATAGTTCCCGCCACGACCTGTTCTGCGAGTCGAGTCTTCGCTGGCGTATATGCGTCGGGCCTGCTTGGCTTGACGACACGTTGCGGTCGCCAGCGGGGACTCCTTCGAGAGGACCAAGGAGCTCGCCGAGCTTGGGGCGGAAATCGTCGTCGCCAAAGTCCACGAGTTGGGACTGGAGGTAGCGCCTCACAAGACCGAGGCGCTATGGTTCCACAAACTGCCGCGGAGCAGGGGAGAACCACCCGACTCGTGCGTCCGAGTAGGTGAGTCTGAAGTCAGAGTGGGGCGGTACATGGCTACCCAGTTCTTCACTCTGACAGTCGCTGGGGCTTCGAAGAGCACTTCGAGCGCCTGGTCCCCCGGATCGAGAGGGTAGCGGGTGCTGTGCACAGACTGCCGCCCAATCCGGGGACCGAGGAGGAAGTTCGCCGCCTCTATGCCGGGGTCGTACGATCCGTAGCTCCCTATGGGGCGCCCAAGGGCGAAGAGGTTGGCCATCCGACGCTGTAGGACTAAGATCTACAGCGTCCAGCGCAGGATGGCCATTAGCCGTCGTAATGATACCGGACGGTATCGTTCGAGGGTGAAAGTGACAATCCTGGCTCGCTTTCCGCCTGGATATTCTGCGACATGGACGCGAGGGTATCACCGATTCGCGTCCTACGCCAGAGAGCGGTGGTGGCGAGCCAGAAGAGGCGCTCGAGGCGGTAAAACGGCAGGAACGACGTATCGCATTCGCGCGACGTGGCGCGCAAGGCCCGCGAGGAGCAGAATGCGCGCAAACGCGTCGTCGGGGCATCTCTGCCGGTCTTCGAAGCCTGGATGCAGCGACGAGGAGGAAGACTCAATGGCGAGACTTACGCAGGTGATCACCGGGCACGGTTGCTTCGATTACCTGCGTAAGATCGGTCGCGAGGCACGGGCGAATTGTTTCACTGTGGCAACGACCAAGACTCCGGCATCGCATCGCTCGCCGCTTGCCCAGTGGGAAGCCGAGCTGGCGGGTCTTCCGGTCACATCGGACGGAATCCCGTCCCGCCAGCAGTCGTGTCGGCGATGCTGCGCGGGAATTGGCGCGTGGAGGGCCGTAGCCCTTCTGCGAGACCGTAATGGTCCGGAAAGGAGGCTGCCGAGCGGGACAGAGAGAGGACCGATCCTGCTCGGAGACGGCTGACGCGGCGCTCGCGCGCCTCGTCACGGCCTCCTATCGGTGATCCCCTACCGTAAACGGGGGCCCTGCTGGTCGCCGACGATCGGGAGGGGGCTCCGGATCAACCAGTAATAGCGACCCCGAGGAGGACGAGACGGCACGACGGTACCGTGTCGTCGTGATAGTTCCGTGAGGGTTCTGGGGTGCGATTCACGCACGCCCCGGACGTGCTTATCCCAGAGAAGCGCAGGGGGTTGCGGTTGCGTTCCTAACGGAGATCCCGCGACCCCTCGCGAGCGTTGGTGGCGACCACCGGGGTTTTTAGTCGGTGCGAGTCCGACACAACTGGCCCTTGCCTCTGGGTATGGGCGCGTAGGCATTTCCCCACGCCAAAAAAAAAAAAAAAAAAAAAGGTTAGGGTTACTTCTCCCCCGAAGGGTTCCTGCCTGTCGTAGCTGGGCTTAGTAACCGTGGTGTGGAGTTAACCACGGTGAAGCAGAGGAACTCCAAAATGGCCGGCCTGGCTATGCTCTAAGGTCGGGCCCGAGGACCTCCCTCCGGCGGGCTGGAGCTGGGCCCGCCCTGGATGCGTAGCCGGTGGGCTGCGGGCATGGACGGAGTGAGGCCGTTCACGCACCAACGGCAGCCGAGGC
This sequence comes from Teinopalpus imperialis, assembly GCA_029286865.1. NCBI lineage: Eukaryota > Metazoa > Arthropoda > Insecta > Lepidoptera > Papilionidae > Teinopalpus > Teinopalpus imperialis. Next base: position 42,534 of record JAGSMU010000244.1, on the reverse strand, counting down.
GGAGTCGGGGAATGGGGCAGAGACTGTTAGCACCGGTACCGCGCACGTCGCCCCACCCTCCGCATCTGAGAGACGGAGTCGCGGAGGGAGGGTAGTGTATCTCCTATCCTCCGCCATGACTCGCTGGGGGTCGCACCGCTGATGCGGCCGTGGTGGGGCCGCGGGCCCAGTGGAGTGCGGTTGATCCTGCCGCCTGTCCCTCCGCGGCCGAACATTGGTTGGCGGCGGAGCCTATCACCAGATCCGCCGCAGGGGCTGGGGTTATCCTGGACCATGCCTGGGGGCGGACTCGCAGTCCGCTTCCACCTACAGAGGAGTGCCGAGCTGGAAGGCGCGGGGTCCGTGTTCCCGCGCACGCCTGCCTAAGAGGGGTGGAGAGGGATGTCCTCCCCCTGGAGGAGGGGCCGGTTGTCGGCCGCAGGCGGGTCGCGGAGGTAAAAGCAGCGTTCGCAACCCCGCCATACGCGACGAAGGTGGAACACCATGGGGTTTTAGTCGGTGCGAGCCCGACATAACCCACCTTTGCCCCCCGCAGGGGCATGCGTGCAGGCATTTCCCACAAAAAAAAAAGCAGCTAGGGTTAGGCCAGTTGGCTGGGACGGACGGCCGCCAAGAGTCTGTGCACTGCGGCCGCCTTAGTGCGCCCACAGGTGCGACTTTGGCCGCCCAGCCAACCATCGGCTGGGATTCAAGGCCTGGCACCGCAGCGCACTAAGGGGAGGGGATGTGGCAGGCCCCTACCCGGAAGTCACCCCGAGTGCGCCAGAGGTTATGGAGGCTTCACCTCAATAAGTGAAGATCCTCCAGCAACCTTGAATCCACTGCCGCGGGGCGCAAAACCTGCTGCCGCAAAACCTCGCGAGTGGGTCAGTTGTTTCAGAAGCGGCGGAACCCTACCGGAGTCCCGGACCATCCTCGTTGGTTCGGTGACACTAAGGGTTCCGTTGCTATCTACTGGGTGGCGGAAGGGAGATCCTCCCTGCACCCTGATTTCCAAGGGGCAGGATTCGTCGCCGTCGAGTGGGGTCCCCTTGTAGCATTGGGCTGCTACGTTTCTCCCAACAGTACCCTCAAAGCCGCTTACGAGGCGTACCTGGACGGAGTGGGCGATTGCATCCGTGCATGCCTTCCTGTTCCAAAGCCGTCCTGGGTGATTTCTAACGCTCACCACGGGCCGCACCCGGGACAACGCAAAGGGAAAACCGTGCAAGAATGGCGGCGGGTCTCGACCTCCGACTTTGAATCGGGGGTCCATTAGCACCTGCGCGGTGGCAGGGGAGTCGATTGTCGACCTGTCGTGGGCGACCCTGCCACTGCATGGTGTCGGGATGGAGAGTGCGGAAGATCGGTCACGAACCTGACCACCGCCAATATCGTTCGATGTGGCGCTCAGCTCTCCCGACGGTGCTACCGCCGTCAACGCAGTAGTGGCCCCGCGACGATAAGTCCCCGCTGCCTGACATAGATACCAGCCGCAGCCATCGTTGCGGCCTGATGGGGACCCAGCCTAAGGGTCTTGCCCGATCCCGAAAGTGAAGCGACCGTTCCCAAGCGATGACGCTCAATCTGTGACGTGTCGATGCCTCGACCGGGTCCCCCGCCCGGGCGGTGCGTAATTATGGTCGGAAGCCATAGCGCCAGCGCCAGGCAGGGACTGTTTGCGGGCCCGACGCCAGTACACCAGAGCCGCAGAAGAAGGCAAGCCACTGCCGATGAAAAGGCGAGAGCGTACGAGCGTATAGAGGCGCCACAAAAGCGCTCCAACTCGCACCGAGGACGCTAGGTCTCGTCCTGGAGCGAACTCCTCGAGGGAAGTTGAACAGGGACCCATGGGGCGGCCGTACAAAATCTCCGTAATTAGGCAAGCTCCGACCATGGGTCCCTCTCCGTTGACGGAAACCCAACCCTACTGCTGGAAGAGCTGTGGACACTCTCTTCCCTAGGGTCCAGGGCAGCCCCTGCACCCTCAACATTGCGATCAGACGATGTCGCGTGGTCTGTTGAGCTGGGGTGACCAACGAGAGTTGGACCGAGCCGTGAGGCGCCTCGGAGAAAGGGGAATATCCCCAGGCCCCGACGGAATTCCTGGTCGGGCCTGCGATCGCTTCAGCTGCCGGGCTGGAAGACTGAGACAGCTGTTCAACAGCTGCCTAAGTGTCGGTGTCTTCCCCCAGCCTGGAAAGAGGCAAGGATGGTGCTCTTTGAGAAAGATGGCAGGATCGTTGAATCTCCTCCGCGTACCGACCCATTTGGTTTGCTGGATGAGGCGGCAAATTGCCCGAAAGGATAATTGCCGCCCGCCTCAACACGCGCACCTGCGTCAAGTGGGCCCTGACCGTCGGACAGCCACCTGGCTTTCGGCAGGCGCGATCGACTGCGGACGCGATCCTTCGCGTCTGAGAGCAGTCGCAGCAGGCAGTTGCCCAGCGGTGTGGCATTGGCGGTCAATGCTGACATAGCCACGCCTTTAATTCGCTGCCCTGGGTAACCATTAGAGGCTCTGGCATACCATCGCGTGCCTCCCTACCCGCTGCGCGGCATCGCTGGGGCGTACTTGCACGACAGGTGCATCCGGTACGTGTGGTCGGGGACGTCTGTCCACCTGAGGAGAACTGCGGGGTTCCACATGATCCGCGTTGGGTCCGCAATTGTAACTCGCGTACGACGCGGTCCTGCGGGTTGATCTCCCTGTCGGTGTTAGTGTCGCCCGGCGCAGATGACACTCTGGTACTGGCCGACGGGGACAGCTTCGAAAGCACCATCCGGCTTGCTGAGCTTTGGTGGCATGCGTCGTGGATAAACGACGAGCTGGGCCCGGATAGCGCTCATAAGACCGAGGCGCTTGGTTCCACAAACTCCCCAGAGGGAGGAACCACCCAGCTTGTCGGTTCGCGTTGGTGACGTGCAAGTCCGGGTGGGACCGGTGATGAAATATCTCGGTCTTCATCCTGACGGCCGCTGGGGCTTCGAGGAGCACTGACCGCCCAGTCCCCAGCAAGATCGAAGGGTAGTGGGTGCCATGCACCGGCTGCTACCCAACTCGGGGCCCCAGGAAGGAGTCCGCCGCCTCTACGGCGGGCGTCAGGCGATCGATGGCCTTCTATGGGGCGCCCGTATGGTCACATCGACTATCGGCGTCCGTCGCTGCAGAGCTAAGCTCAATAGCCTGCAGCGAAAGATGGCCATCAGGATCGCACGAGGATATCGTACGATATCTTCGAGGCGGCCACTGTCCCAGCTCGGTTTCCGCCGCGTTGGACATCTTGGCGTGGAGATGGCTGCGCGGGTAGAGCATTCGCCTTCGTCTTCCCCAGGAGGAAGCCGAGCCCCTGGATGCGGGCGAGGTGCGAAGGCAGGAGCGTAGACGGCGCTACGAGTGTGGCGCGAGAGGCCCATGAGCCCGCTCTCGCGCCAGCGCATCGGTCAGCGCGCTCTGCCGAGCTTCAGCCTGGCTGCGAGCGGGGAAGAGGCGCACGTCACCACCGATTGACGCAGGTACCGGGCACGGGTGTTTCGGGTGAGTACCCGGAACAGGATTGACGCGAATCGATACCCAATGCCAACACCACTGTGGCGGGGACCGATTCCGCACAGCACACGCTCGCCGAGTGCCACCCTGCGTGGCCCGGAGCGACGGATCCTGGTCCAGAGGATCGGGCAAGATCTCTCCGCCAGTCGCAGTAGCGGCTGTTGGCGTGATAAAGGCGCATGGAAGGCGCTGGTCTCCCCTTCTGTGAAGCCGTCATGGCCAGAAAGCGAGACCGCCGAGCGTGATCGGGAGAGGGCCGATCCCGCTCGGAGACGGCGACGCCGGGCGGTGGCAACGTACGCTCCGGCCCGTCAGCCCTTTAGTCCCGGGCATAAGAATAGGGCTAAGGTACCCCTGCCTGTCGTACAAGGCGACTAAAGGGGACTTCGGGTTCGCGGGTGATCGCGGGGGTTTGACCACCCGGCGGGACCTGGAAGGACGGCAACTCGGGAGTGGTTCGATGCCGTAGCACCGCGAGGGTGCTAGGGGAGGTGTTTCTCCCCAGGGACGTGCTTCAGGCATCGTGCAGAGGGGCACCGGTGTACTCCATGGAGATCCCGGAGCCCCTAAATGCACTGAGGATGGCCACTGGGGTTTCTTTAGTGGTTAGAAATACCACATAACCCTGTTCTCCCCAGGAGGCAAGGGTATCTTCGAAGATTTCCGATAAAAAAAAAAAAAAAAAGGTTAGTTAGGTTCCCCCGAAGGGTTCCCGCTTTGTCGTAAAGCGGGGGCTTAGTAACCGTGTGGTGTGGAGTTAACCACGGGTGTAGCTAAGAGGAAGTCTCCAAATGGCCGGCCTAAGGCGCTTCATGGCTGCCTGAGGTGGCTGCCCGGGAGGGCTCATAATGAGCTCACCTCGGAAGCGTGTCGGTGGACTGCTGGGGGTGAAAGCGTGGCGGAGCGAGGCCGCCTCTCGCCCTCAGTAAGCGGCGGAGTCGCGGAGGAGGAGTGTCGGTACATGCTGTGCCGCTCTCCCCTATCCGCGACTCAAGCGGGGGGTCGCACTGCCGATGCGGCCGTGGTGGGGCCGCGGGGAAGAGGAGTGTCGGTGTTTCGTTGCCGCCTCCCGTCCTCCGCGGCCAACATCGGTCGGCGGTGGACAGACCAGAACCACCGCAGGGCCTGGGGTTGCTTAGCGCTTCCTGCCCCCATGGCCTCTGGGGGCAGACTCGGGGAGTCCGTTTCCCACCTACAGAGGAGGCCGAGATGGAAGGCGTCCGTGTTCCGGCGCGCCTTGCCTGAGAGGGTGGAGAGGAGATATCCTCCCCGAGAAGGGGCCGGTTTGCCGGCCAGCGCAGGCGGGTCGCGGAGGTGTGCGAGCAAGTTCCCGTGGCCCCGTGCCCCATACGCGACGGCGTGGAACACCAGCGGGGTTTTAGTCGCGAGTCCGACATAACTCCATCCTTGCCCCCGCAGGGGTGGGTATGCGTAGGCATTTCCCATGTAAAAAAAAAAAAAAAGGTTAGGTTAGGTTTTTTTTTTATATTAGTGACCCCATTTTGGGAGTTCGGCATGTTTGTTCCCCGACATGTGAACTCAGGACTTTATTGCGCTTTTACAATTATTATCTATGTAATTTAATTTCACTTTTAAAAAATATACGTTGCTTCATTATTGCGTTATATTTAAAATTACAAATATCCATTTGACCTTAATATCTACATACTTATCATTCATATATCTACAAGTCTTATCTAATTCTAGTTCTACAGTTATATTCTAAACTTCTATATTATCTAGCATTTTTTTTTTTTCATACTAACTATATGTATATTGTATAACTATATAAAACAAGTAATAATAATAAAAGACTAAACATACAATGCCATGCCATACATATAGTAGTATGTGTTTAATGAACATAGTAATTAAAACATACATAGTAAACTGACTATTTCATTGTACATATTTATTTATTCTATTTATTATTACTTTCGCTTATATATATTGCAACTTATAAACTTATTCCCAGATTCCTTACAACTTATAATTTCGTGTATATTGTTTTTAGTTATTTCTACTCTGTAGCTGCATTTCTAAATCATTTCTTTCCCTGCAGCATATTGACATTCTGTGATAAGGTGGACAAGCACTTTCCACCTTGTCATCGTTAATAGGCGCACGCAGGGCTCTCCCTGCATTTGAACCTGTGCAAGTACTCGGAGAACCCGCCGTGCCCTGTCATTATGTGTACTACCGTTGGGTCCAATTCTAGTTTTCGAACTATGGGATACGCGTTGATGGCATCTCTAAAAGAATTGTTTGGTCGTAGATGCTGTGTCACCTTCTTAAATCGCCGGATTCCATTCGTCCAGCGATCCATTCGATTTGTCGTTTGACGAAAGAAATCGACAACTTTCATAATCCGGCTTTTTATTTTCACTGCAGCTTCTTTTGCAAGTTGGTCTGCTCGTTTCCTTCCTATCCTGCGGGCTTTAATCCAGTAGAGTCTTAAAACTTTTCCTTGCTTTTGATTTGAGGATGTTTCAGCTCACCGCAAGGGATGAAGGGAGATGTCCTGACTACTGTCTGAGAGCAGACCTGAGTCGCAGTATATACCGCAGCTCCGTGCAGAATTTGGCACGGTTTGGTGGCTTCAAGCAGAGCCAACAGTTCCGCCTGGTAGACGGTGCAGAAGGCGGAACCCAGCTTTAGCCGGGTGCTCGTCTCCACGGAGTTCTCCATATTGATAGAGCCGCGCCGACGTTATTCTCATATCCTGCTTCCGTCAGTGAATATTTTGACTTCCGTACTTTCAAGCTATCCAATTCCAGTAACTGTCATCCAGACATAAGAACTGCAGACTCCTGATCTGTGGGATGTGGTGCATCTCCAATTAGCTCCGGTTTTGATCTCCAATCTCGATCTCCCACCACCTTTCGCTGGGAGTATCTTTTATTTTGCAAAGGGAGGTTTCCTCACCCTCAGATCTCAGAGGAAGCAACCCAGCGAGCAGTAGGCCGAATTTAGCGAGACTGTTTTGTAGGCCTTTATAATCTTCTCTGCACGCTTCGCGTTGCAACTACGTCAAGTTGTTTTTCCACTCCCACTTTCTTATTGCCGGAGCCCATGCGCTCACCGCATATAGCACCAATTGGTTCGACAATCGCCATGTAGATGGTCCTAATTATCTCAGGGTTCAGACCCCACTGTATCTTTGCAGCTCACCAGCTGACCATAGAAGTTTTGTACCTTTGTGGCAATACATTCTGACGTGTGTATTGAATGTTAATCCACAGTCAACTGTGAGGCCGAGTATTTTTATGTCGGTGGACAGCTCACCGCGTTCCCTCCCATACTGAGAAGTGGTGAATCATTTAACTTGTTTGTGATCAGCATTGCTTGGGTCTTATGTGGTGCAAATTTAAGTTTGTTTTGATTCCCCACTTCCGAACATGTTCGAGGGCATTGGTTCGCTCCTGCACTTCTAGTGCCGTGGTTCCCGAGAAAATTAGGACCACATCATCTGCAAAAGCTTGGCAGTGGTCTCCCCCGCCACTCAGCTCCCCAACAATGGATCCAGCAACAAGTTCCAGAATATTGGACCCCTATGGATCCTTGTACGCACCCTCTTTGTTGTCTGCCTGACACATTCCGCCCCAGCATACCTGAGACGCACTGATCTATCCTCAAAATAGCTTATCAAACAAGGCGTCTCAGATTCGCTGGACACCCGGTTTCCGCCAGTTCGCATCGTATGGCCGGCCACCACGCGCCGTCGAAGGCTCCCCGCGTCAAGTGACAAGCACAATCAGCTTTTTGTTCACTAATTGTCTCCTCACAAGCTGTAGTTCATTTCATAGAGGAGTCCTCGGTGCTACGCTGCGGCATGAAGCCATACCGATTCGACTGATCCCAGGTACGGTATACCACCTGACCCGCCGGATGATTGCCTTTTTCATGATCTTCCTAATACAGGCAATAGCCCAATCGGCCTGTATGATTTGGGGTGCGTGTAGTCTTTCCCCTGTTTCGAGCACCACTATCACTGCCTCTTTCCAACTAGCCGGGAAGTGCAAGGCTGAGACACTTGTTGATGAGCGCCAGAAACACAGTGCCGGGTCCAGGTAATGGCCGCCACGCAAATATCTGCTGTGAGGCCGTCCATGCCAGGAGCCTTTTCGGATTAAAGCTGTCTGCGCCCACATCAGCTCTCCATTGTGGGGCAAGGGTGGGTCACAGGAACTCGTCATGAGACTTTTATTTCATAATTCCAGCAACTGCTCTTGACCTGCTCACCTGAGTCATCTTCGGCTTGACCTCCGGGTAAAAGGTCTCTACCAAGATTCGGCTGATTCTCACCGCCCAAGGCTCACCTATCCCTGACAAGAGGGATATTTCTTGTCTAACGGTTGTGCGACCTATCACCCTGTATATACCCCATCCCATTATTGCTTCGGTTCTGTCTACCACAGAACTGTTTCCAGCTAGTAGTCTGAGCCGTCTCTTCATCTCCAGATGGTATCTTTCTTTTGCATCGATATACTGTCCGACGACCAGTTTCGACGGACCGGCGCAGCGTAGGATATCTGTCGCTCAACCTGAGACTTCCCTTTGAGTTTTGACAGCTCTTTGGTCCACCAAGGCACCATTCGTCTTCTACTCTAATTTCGGCATTGTATTTTCACATGTTTTGGCCGATGGTTTTGCATAATTATTCATTACTTTATCTAATTCTTTGTTTTATCGTTTTCACTTCTGTTTTAGTAATGTTCCTGTCCTTCCGAAGAATGAGCGAGTTTCTCACAAAACTCGCCCAATTTGCCTTCTTTGTATTGTACTTTCGTGTTGTTCTTTAACGTCTACACCTACAGATTTTCCAAATTTATACTGAATAGATTGCCTTGTGATCCGGAGCTAGATATCTCTCCAGAGAGCCTCCAGTCCTCCACTCTTACCGAGCAGGTCCGTCGAACAGGTTGTTATATCGACGCAGCTAGAGAATCTCTTCCCACCTCTACCGGTGTCGAAGGTGGGCTCAGTCCCCTGGTTGAGTATATGGAGAGCCCAGTTCATCCAATGTGGGCCGCCATCTCTAACCCTGTTGTCCACTTCCCGGCTTCCCCACCACGTATTCCACGCGTTCACGTCTCCACCCAGTATCACGCTTCCAGTCCCCAAACCTCCACGGCCGCTTTAATAGAGTCCAGGTATGAATCAATGGGCTTATCACCCTCCAGGTACACCGACACCACTCCTATCTCCCAGGCCCCTGTTCTCTAATTTGGCAACAACTATGTTCTCAGTTGTGAGGTCGGGGCACTGGAGTGACGTCATCGGTGGGGTCGAACAGTACAATGGCAGCCTTGGATCACCTTTCCGGTGGTTCGGGTGTGACATTGTACTATTCTTGTGCTCCCCTGTAGTGTCGCATCTCCCGATCCGCCCGGGATATAGGGTTCCTGGACAATGGCGAACGTTATTTTCCGCCTGGCTGCCTCCCGATAATTAATTCGGCCGTGGCGAGTTCACTCCTTTGAAGATTTGCCTGACCGCGTGATACCGGTGGTTACTGAGCTCGGAGTATACCTACCCCTTGAACGCCGCCTCTAGCAATACGCTACCGTTGATCTAGCCAGGGTCTCCCACCTCTTTCTCACCGGACACCCATGCTAAATGTTGTGGTCCTTTCTAGCGCCCGCTCGTGCACCTGACAGCTCGGTACTTCCGGAGAGCCAGGCGGTGCAGCACTCCGTTCTGAGGTGTGTGGCCTCTACAGTGGCTACAGACATCTGCGGTTTCAGTGCATAATTTCGCTGTGCCCATACCCAAACATCTGGAGCATTGAATCAGCGGGGATTGATCGGCCACTCTTATCCGCTGCAGATCCATCGTACCACCCTGCCTCCGTTAGGCGGTTCAGCTGAGGTGAGACTTTCATCACTATATGTGCTGTGAGTTGTTCCTAGTCTTTTTTCCTGTACTTGACCTCCATTCGTAGGTCTTCCTGATGACATCCTGAAAAAGATGTTTGTTCTGAGCCTGATAGCTTTTACTACGTCCTCGTTTGTACATACTGCATGACGTCCTTCAGTATCACCAATGGATCTTTATTTCTTTGACGTCATCAACATCCAAAGTAATCTTTATTCTGTCTTCACTCTGTTCACCTCCTTCAGTGCTACATCCCACTATCACTTTCCCGTCCTTTTGCTTTCCTTATTTTATCTATTCTAAGGCCTACTTCTGTAGCATTTATTGCCTCTTCTTATTTTGCCTATCACCTGATCTCCTGTTTCTCTCTTTCATCCGTAGATGTGTGTAATCGCCACGGAGTGCATGGCCATGTTCTCTGCGGCGATGTCCTCTCTTTGGTCTGGCCGCAACATTTGCGTAGGGATACTTTATCTTCCCTAATTTCTGCCTTTAACTGCTCCTTAGTTTTTCCATTTCTTTTGTTTTCTCTTCTAGAAGTTTTCCATGTTCCTCTAACTCTTCTTTAAAATGTGTTTTCTACTTTCTCTTGTCTCGTGACCCTGTTCCGGTTCTATCGCCTCTTTCTCCTTATTCTACTGTCTCTGTCTCTGGACTCCTGTCTCTCTCTGCCTCCTTTGACCAGTTGATAGAGTCTTCTATAGCCTGAGGACTTCCATCTTAATGTCTGTCCTCAGGTTTCTAGAGTTGTTCAGATTCAGCTTGGCTTGTGAGCAGGCCCCAGCCTCGCTTATTCGATCTCATGTATTTTGCGACCTCGGCCTCGTGTGTCGTCTGTGGCTCATGATGGTCTGCGGGTCTTTTCTTTGGATTCTGGACGTCGCTATTTTCTGTTTTTATGGACTCAATGCCAAATCTTAACCTGACTGCTTTGTCCGTCCAGAGACGCATCACATTAGCGGACCTTGACAACGATCCTCTAGAACTAGAAGGGAAGCACATGCTGTCACTTCATCGCTGATCACAGGTGTGTTGGTAGAGGAAGCGACCTCCCGCTTCTAGGGGATCTCCGACATGAGTAAGTCTTCTGTGACGCTCACAGATGTTGCCTGAATCCCCTCGCTTGCGGCTTTGGTGGCCTTTTTGCTGGTGTGCGTATTCCGATCATTTTCAGTCAAATATGAACTTAATATTTTATGATTTTAATGGTTGGGTAGAAATCTACCCAAGTAATGAAGACTGGGAGGGTGGGCGGGCGATTTTTCCCCACTTTGTGCGTTTCTGTTCCAGGTTTCAGCGATTCGTCGGTTGTGGACAGGGACCCACCGATCGTATTAAACACGAAAATCCAACGAAAAATAAAACTTCGAGAATCTTAATATAATTACGTAACTAAGAAAACTGCAAAACTGATGAAATCGAGAAAAACGGCCTGAAAGCGGCGTAAGACTTTAGAATGATTAAACTACTCAATTACTACTTTAAAACACAAACTTGACATACACTCAGGCGTTATACCACGAAGATATTGGCGGTCAGGGTTAGGTTAGGTTAGGTTAGGCCCCCTCGAAGGGTTCCCGCTTTGTCGTAGCGGGGCTTAGTAACCGTGGTGTGGAGTTAACACGGTGAAGCTAAGAGGGGTCCCAAATGGCCGGCCTGGGCGTTCTAAGGCCGGCTCCGGGAGGAGGCGCCGCCCGCGGCTGGAGCTGGGCCCGCCCTGATGTAGCCGGTGGCTGTGGGTGCGGATGGACGGGAGGAGGCTGTGCCTTACGCACCATCTGCCGAGGCGGAGTCGCGGAGGGAGGTAGTGTATCTCCCTCCCTTCCTCCTCGCGACTCAAGCGGGGTCGCATTCGCTGAGATGCGGCCGTGGTGGGGCCGCGGGTCTGTGTGGGAGGTGGCTGATCCTGCCGCCTCCCTGTCCTCCGCGGCCGAACATTGGCTGGCGGCGGAGCCTATCACCAGATCCGCCGCAGGGGCTGGGTTTTCTGGCCCCATGGCTCTCAAAGTGGGACTCGGGGAGTCCGCTTCCCACCCACAGGAGGCCGATGGGAGGGCGCGTCCGTGTTCCGGCGCCTTGCCTGAGGAGGGTGGAGAGGAGATGTCCTCCCCGGAGAAGGGGCTGGTTTGCTGGCCAGCGCAGGCAGGGTCGCGGAGGTGTGCGAAAGCACCCCGTGGCCCCGCCATACGCGACGAAGGTGGAACACCATGGGGTTTTAGTCGGCGCGAGTCCCGACAACCCACCCTGCCCCGCAGGGGTGGGTATGCGTAGGCATTTCCCCATGTAAAAAAAAGAAAAAAAGGTTAGGTTGCCCCAGGGACCCCCGACCCCCGAAGCGGTTCCCGCTTTGTCGTAGCGGGGCTTAGTAACCGGTGGAGTTAACCACGCAGAAGCTAAGAGGAACCCCAAAATGGCCGGGCCTGCTGGGCGTTTAAAGGCCGGCTCGAGGAGGCCGCCCGGGCGAGTTAGAGCTGAGCTCACCCCGATGTGGTCGGTGGGCTGCGATGACGGCGAGCCGTCCTCCGCACCATCCGCAGCCGAAGTGAGTTTGGGGAATGGGGTGGCGGTGCGGGGACTGTTAGCACCGGTACCTGCATTGTCGCCCCACCCTCCGCATCCGGAGAGACGGAGTCGCGGAGGGAGGGTAGTGTATCTCCCTAATCCTCCGCGACCAAGCGGGGGTCGTACTGCTGATGCGGCCGTGGTGGGGCCGCGGGTTCAGTGGAGTGTGGAGCTGATCCTGCCGCTCTCCCCGTCCTCCGCGGGGTCGAACATTGGTCGGCGGCGGAGCCTAAATACCCCAGATCCGGGCCGCAGGCTGGGGCCTCTCCTGCACCCCCATGGCCTGGGGGCGGACTCGGGGAGTCCGCTTCCCACCCACAGAGGAGGCCGATGGGAGGGCGTCCGTGTTCCGGCGCGCCCTGCCAGGAGGGGTGGAGAGGAGATGTCCTCCTCCGGAGGGCCGCCTGAGTCGGCCGGCGCAGGCGGGTCGCGCGAAAGCGTTCGCGACCCCGCCATACGCGACGATGGAGGAACACCATGGGGTTTTAGCCGGTGCGAGTCTCGACATAACCCACCCTTGCCCCCGCAGGGGTGGGGGTATGCGTAGGCATTTCCCCATGTAAAAAAAAAAAGGGACCCCGAAGGGTTCTCGCTTGTCGTAGCGGGGCTTAGTAACCGCGGCTTGGTCACCCACGGTGAAGCTAAGAGGAACCCAAATGGCCGGCCTAAGGCGCTCTGAGGCCGGCCTGAGGCGGCTGCTCCGGGTGGGCCTTTACGAGCTACACCCAGGATGCGTGTCGGTGGACCGCTGGGGCGGATGTGGCGGAGCGAGGCCGTCTCTTCCCGCCCTCAGTAGCCGAGGCGGAGTCGCGGAGGGAGAGGAGTGTCGGTGTTTCGTTGCCGCCTCCCATCCCGCGTGACTCCAAGCGGGGGCTGCACCGCAAGCGATGCGGGCTGTGGTGGGGCCGCGGGGAAGAGAGGTCTCAGTCCGCTCTCCTGTCCTCCGCGGCCGAACATCGGTCGGTGGCGTGAGCCGCAGACCAGAATCCACCGCAGGCTGGCTTCCTGGCCCCCATGGCCTCTGGGGGCGGACCTGGGGAGTCCGCTTCCCACCCGTAGAGGAGGCTGCTGGGCGTCCGTGTTCCGGCGCGCCTTGCAGGAGAGGGGTGGAGAGGGGATGTCCTCCCCCGAAGGAGCAGCCGGCTTGCCGGCCAGCGGCGGCGGTCGCGGAGGTGTGCGAAAGCGTTCCCGTGGCCCCGCCATACGCGACGAAGGTGGAACACCATGGGGTTTTAGTCGGTGCGATCCATATAACCTACCCTTGCCCCGCAGGGGTGGGTATGCGTAGGCATTTCCCATGTAAAAAAAAAAAAAAAAGGTTAGGTTAGGTCACCCGGAGACCGACATTTTATTTCGTCCTAACTCGTGGGAATAATTATGGAATTACCAAAACCAAGAGAGAAGGAGACTCAGCGAAAAGCGCTGAGTCTGTAATAGCAGCCTGACGGTCCCTCAACATCTAGGCACCAGAGCCAGGAGGAAGATCGGTGTCTGCGGGACCAGTAGCCCGGCACGGGATTGCGGCGTGGACGCTTTGCGCGTCCAAGTACGCCCGTGAGTTTGGGCGGCAGGCGACGGCGGAAGACTTACGCCTCGCTCAGGTCCGCAACTCGGAGGTGTCCGCAAGGACAAGCAGGAAGAGAGCCAAGCCTGCGACTGTCGTGGCTGACAAATCTCAGGCAGTCGCAGTCTCAGGCACGGACACGGAGAGGTGGTCGCTGACGAGGAGGATGGCATCTGGGATCCGACGGTGGCCCAAAGCCTGACGAGGGCTGGGCTGGCTCTCTCCCAAAACCCGCAGGACCGGAGCGGGGAGATGGAGGCCAAGTCGACCACGGACCCGATGCCTTCATCCGGTCGTCCTTGCTGGCGGTGGACAGTAGTTGCCGACAAATCGGGCAACCTCAAGGCTCATTCGTCCACAGCCTACGAATGGCGACCCGACGGTGGGAGGCGGCCACGGAACTGGCACGGGTAGGCCCAGCCCCAACGTCGAGAGGCCTGAGCGGGAGAATGCTGAGCTTCGCTCGCAATTGGCCGAGCTCGACGAAGGTGGGAGGCTTCGGAGTGAGCCTCGGCGCCTCCGACGAGGGGAACATCAGGCAGCCATGCCTCCTCAGCGGCCCCCTAGCGCCCGGAGGACAAAGAACGCAGAGGAAGCGGTATTGATGGAGCGCTTGGGAGCGCTCTGCAGAGGCAAGATTGGCTGCCTTCGAGGCAAGGGTATTCCCGAGAGGGCAACCCGGCCTCCCTGAAAGCGAGACCGGGGCAAACTCATGAGTGTAGTGCCACTAAACTGCGCCGGTGCAGGAGGCACCCGCCGCACTCGCGGACGAAGAAGAAGCCCTTCACCCTCCGGTGGCTGAGCTGCCTCCAGTGGTGACACTGGGCTACTGCTAAAGGACGCCCGCAAGCACATCAGGGGCACAGGTGGCCAAGAAGGCCAAAAGCCTAAGCGTCTAACAGGCAGCGGGTCCCTGCGGCCACCAAGGCAAAAGCCAAACGGCGAAGCCCATACGCACACCGTCCACAGCTGCTGTGACGGTGACGTTGCCGACTGGCTCTCCACCACTTACGCAAAAGTGATGGAGGCGTAGCCAAGTCGAAGATAAGGCTGGCGGGATCGGCATTGAGACCGTTCGCCAAAAACGGGCTGTGACCGGTGGTCTTCTGGAGATCAGCGGTCCTGGAGGGCAGTTCGAGGGCGGACGGTCTCGCGGCAAAAATGCGTGAGGTCCTTTCAGAGCTGGATGTTCGAATTGGCCGCCCGGTCAAGCCGGGCGACATTCCGGGTGAAGGATCTCGATCGATGCCGTCAGCTCCGAGCTGAGGCCGCAGCGGCTGTGGCAAAGGCTGGAGGGTGTTCGGTGGACGACGTGAAGTCGGGAGAGGTCCACCGAAATTACCTATGCGGCATAAAATGCGTTGGGTGGTGAGCCCCTGCGGCAGCGGTGCAATAAGTTAGACCGCCGGACGTAAGCGTGGCTGGGGTTCTGCTCGGCAGAGCAGCAGGAACCCAGGCCCATGCACTGCTTCCGTGCCTGGAAAAGGGACACGTGCGTAGGTGCCCAACCAGGTAACCGGAGCACGCGTTGCTACGCTTGGAGACTCGGGCACAGGGCCAGAGAGTGCAGAGCTCCTGCTCAAATGTCCACTGTGTTGACTCAGCCGCCCTCTAACCATCGTCTTGGTAAGAGGTGCGCCCCACCACAGAAGAGAGGTAGGATGACAAGGAGAGTCCTCCTGCCCACAAAGCGTGGCAGTTCCGGCGGCACCAGCCGCAACCCCGAGCACCAACTCGGAATGGAGGTCGCGCAGGCCCCTTCGCACCCCTCATATGTCCTTCAGAGCAACCTGAACTCACCGCCCAGCACGGTTTATGCAGACCATTGCGGAGTGCCGGGCTGTTTCCGGCGGTAGTGGCGGAGCTCCTATGCCGTGCCGACCACCCTCACTGGTTCGGCGATGAGCCGGGTTCCGTAGCGATCTACTGGGGTGGAGAGGTGTCCCACCCTGCTCCCTATTGGGAAGGGGTCAGGCTTTGCGCAATGGGGCACCCTGGCTAAGTTGCCGTTACGTCTCCCTCATGAGGTCCCTCGCCGACTACGATAGTGTACCTGGACGAGGAACGGCACTCTGCGTTCGCAGGTGCTCCTCGTCCGTCGATTGTCCCGGAGATTTCCAACGCCCACTCCAGGGCGTGGGGAATCCCAGCGACAGTCCGGAAGGGAGAGACGGTGATGGAATGGGCGGCTGGATTGACCTCCGATTGGCAACAAATCGGGGTCCGTAAGCACGTGCGTGCGGGTAGGGGAGTCGGTCGTGATCTGACATGGGCGACTCCCGCTGGTGATAAAGCATGTTGTCGGGCTGGCGGGTTGCAGAGGAGGTGGTCACGTTATCCGACCACCGCCACATTTTATTCGATCTTGCAATCCGCCGCCCCGACGCTGTCACCAGCCGCCGAGAAGGCAGTCACACGCGACGTTGGTGTCTCAAGCGGCTAGACCGAGACTTGCCGGGGCCGCCGCCAACGCTGCACATGGCCAGAAAGCGCCGAAGAGGTTCCGTCCGATCCGCGGAAGCGAACTGGTTCCTGGACACGATGACGCTGCATTTGTGACGCGTCGATTCCGGACCGGTCGTCTGCAGGGCGGTGTACCGGTGGTCGGCAGAGATCGCGGAGCTGCGAGTTGATCTGCTTGCGGAGCCGCCGCCACAGTACACCAGAGCTCCGGAAGGAGGCGAAGGCGAGCTCCTGAGTGAGGGAGATAGCCAGATCTCCCACGAGGCGTATCGAAAGGAATACGGAAGCGCGTTGCAGGCAGCTATCTGCAACGCCAGGTCTCGGTCCTGGAGAGAGCCCTGGAGGACTCAACGGGATCCGTGGGGGCGTCCGTACAGGATGGTGCTAGAAAGCCCGTCCTGACGCCCCCGGTGACGGAAACTCTCGATCCGGCCCTTTGGGAAGAGTGATTAGTTCGCTTTTTCTGGAGGGCCGGTCAAGTCCTCAGTCTACCCCCATTTTCAAAAGTGAGTGGAGAGACGAGATGGGGTGACCGCACAGGAGCTGGACCGAGCCGTGGGCCGCTTGAGAGGTCGGAACACCGCGCCGGACCTGACGGAATTCCCGGTCAGTCTGGGTGTTGAGTCTGGCTACCCTCGGGAACAGGCTGAGGCAGCTGGGTTCACCAGCCGCCTGCACCTCGTTCCCCTTAGGGTTCGAAGGAGGCCCGAATGGTCCTCTTGAAGAAGGCAGACAGAGTCGCAGATTTCTCTGGTACTGTCCCATATGCCTGTTGAATGAGCTGGTAAGTTATTCGAGAGAATTCTTGCCGGGCCGTCTCATCGGCATCTTTGGCTCGTCGTATCCCGATCTCGCCGGAAACCAGTTCGGTTTCCGACGGGAGTGTTCAACCATCGACGCGTCCCGCGCCCACCCTGTCGAGCAGGCTGTGTCCTGGGCGGAGTGGCGGGTTAGCGATAAGTCTGACATCGTCAACGCCTTTAACTCCCCGTCTCTGGGGACGCGATTAGGGGGGACTCGTACAATCATGGTGTTCCCCTACCTGCAAGGCGTGATCGCGGACTACTTGTTGGCCAGGTACATCTTGTACATGGACCGACGGCACGAGGATCCGGAGGAGATCCAGTGTGGGGTCTCCACAGGGCCGGTTTTGGGCCCGTTACTGCGGGATCTCGCCTACGACTCTGTTCTGCGAGTCGAGCCCCGCTGGCGTGGTATATGTCGTTCGTTATGCCGACGACGCTGGTGGTCGCCAGCGGGGACTCCTTCGAGAGACCGAGTCGCTTGAGCTGGGGCGGAAATCGTCGTCGCCAAAGTGTCCACGAGTTGGGACTGGAGGTAGCGCCTCACAACATCGAGGCGCTATGGTTCCACAAGCTGCCAGCAGGGGAACCACCCGACTCAGTGTGTCCGAGTAGGTGAGTCTGAAGTCGGGAGTGGGCGGTACATGAGTACCAGGCCTCACTCTGACAGTCGCTGGGGTTTCTGAAGAGCATTGAGCGCCTGGTCCCCCGACGAGAGGGTAGCGGGTGCTATGCACAGACTGCCGCCCAATCTCGGGGACCATATAGTCCGCCGCCTCTACGCTGGGGTCGTACGATCCGTAGCCTGCACAGCGCCCATCTGGGCGAAGAGGCTGGACATCCGACGCTGTAGGACGAAAATCGCGTCCAGAGGAGGATGGGGCCATATTTGGTCGTACGATGATACCGCACGGTATCGGTTTTGAGGCGCGACTATCCTATTCGCTTCACCCTGATATATTTCGGCATATGACGCCAGGCATCACCGATTCGCGTCCTACGCCAGAGCGGTGGTGGCGAGCCAGAAGAGGCGCTCGAGGTGGTAAACGCAGCAGGAACGACGTACCCGCGACGTGGCGCGCAAGGCTCCGCGTGAGGGAGCGTAATCGCGCGTGAACGCGTCGTCGGAGCATTCGCCGGTCTTCAGCCTGATGCAGCGTATTATAAGGGAAGACTCACCACAGATCTGATGCGCATCACCGGGCACGGTTGCTCGGTGATTACCAGGATCGGTCGCGAGGCGACGCGAATGCCCGTCAGCAGTAACGACCAAGACTTGGGTATCGCACACGCTCGCCGCCGCCTGGCGGGAAGCTGAGCGGCGGTCTTGGTCGGTCACATCACGGAACCTGTCCCTGCCAGCAATGTCGGCGATGCTGCGCGGGGAACGGGCGGAGTCGTAGCCTCTTCTGCGGCACCGTAATGGTCCGCGCGAGCCGCTGAGCGGACAGAGAGGAGGACCGATCCTGTGCTCGAGATCGGGCTGACGCTGGCGCCTGCGCGCCTCGTCACGGCCCTCCTATCGGTGATCCCTACTGTAACGGGGTTCTACGGGTCGCTGACGATCGGAGGGGGTCTGACCGTCCAGTATGAGCGACCCCGAGGAGGACGACGGCACGACGTGGTACCGTGTCGTCGTGATAACCGTGAGGCCCCGGGGAAGCGGGGATCTTCACGCACGCCCCGGGACGGGCTATCCCATGAAGCGCAGGCCGGTGGCTGGTGTTCAACGGAGATCCCGCGACCCTCGCGAGTTGGTGGCGACCACCGGGTTTTAGCGTCGCGAGTCCGACATAACCTGCTCCTTTGCCCCCGCGAGGGCGTATGCGTAGGCATTTCCCTACGCCAAAAAAAAAAAAAAAAAAAAGCAATAGTTCCCCGACCTGGGAATCCAGACGTCCGCCAAAACGGCAGTGACTGGAGTAATCTCTACCGGAGATATCTGGTCCCGACTGCAGCCCGCCGAAGGCGACCAGTTAGCGGAGAAAATGCGCGAGGCTCTCTCAGACCTAAACGTCCGTATCGGTCGCCCCATCAAATCGGGCGACGTTAGCTGAGAGACCTCTCGACGACGCTGTCAGCCCTAGTGAGGTTGCGGCAGCGGGTGGCTGAGGCTGGGGTTGTTCGGTGGACGACATCGGCAGTCGTGAGGTCCACCGAACGCCAATGCGTATGGGAAATACGGGCAAGTTGGGTGCGGTGCCCGAATGCGACGGTACGCAAACTGGTACCGCTGGGCGTTTGCGCGGGCTGGGGTTCTGCGCGGGTGCAGCATAATCCCAGACCATGCATTGCTTCCGGTGCCTGGAAAGGGACACGTGCAGGTGCCCCTAACCAGCAAATCGGAGCACGCGTTGCCAGCTTGTGGAGACCGGGCACAGGGCCAGAGGAGTGCAGACTCGCCTCAAATCGTCCACTGTGCTCGGACCTGGGCTGCCCCTCTAACCATCGTCTTGGTAAGAGGTGCGCCCCACCACAGAAGAGAGGTAGGAAGGACAAGGAGAGTCCTCCCGCCTCCACACAAGCGTGGCAGTTCCGGCGGCACCAGCCGCAACCCCGAGCACCAACTCGGAATGGAGGTCGCGCAGGCCCCTTCGCACCCCTCATATGTCCTTCAGAGCAACCTGAACTCACCGCCCAGCACGGTTTATGCAGACCATTGCGGAGTGCCGGGCTGTTTCCGGCGGTAGTGGCGGAGCTCCTATGCCGTGCCGACCACCCTCACTGGTTCGGCGATGAGCCGGGTTCCGTAGCGATCTACTGGGGTGGAGAGGTGTCCCACCCTGCTCCCTATTGGGAAGGGGTCAGGCTTTGCGCAATGGGGCACCCTGGCTAAGTTGCCGTTACGTCTCCCTCATGAGGTCCCTCGCCGACTACGATAGTGTACCTGGACGAGGAACGGCACTCTGCGTTCGCAGGTGCTCCTCGTCCGTCGATTGTCCCGGAGATTTCCAACGCCCACTCCAGGGCGTGGGGAATCCCAGCGACAGTCCGGAAGGGAGAGACGGTGATGGAATGGGCGGCTGGATTGACCTCCGATTGGCAACAAATCGGGGTCCGTAAGCACGTGCGTGCGGGTAGGGGAGTCGGTCGTGATCTGACATGGGCGACTCCCGCTGGTGATAAAGCATGTTGTCGGGCTGGCGGGTTGCAGAGGAGGTGGTCACGTTATCCGACCACCGCCACATTTTATTCGATCTTGCAATCCGCCGCCCCGACGCTGTCACCAGCCGCCGAGAAGGCAGTCACACGCGACGTTGGTGTCTCAAGCGGCTAGACCGAGACTTGCCGGGGCCGCCGCCAACGCTGCACATGGCCAGAAAGCGCCGAAGAGGTTCCGTCCGATCCGCGGAAGCGAACTGGTTCCTGGACACGATGACGCTGCATTTGTGACGCGTCGATTCCGGACCGGTCGTCTGCAGGGCGGTGTACCGGTGGTCGGCAGAGATCGCGGAGCTGCGAGTTGATCTGCTTGCGGAGCCGCCGCCACAGTACACCAGAGCTCCGGAAGGAGGCGAAGGCGAGCTCCTGAGTGAGGGAGATAGCCAGATCTCCCACGAGGCGTATCGAAAGGAATACGGAAGCGCGTTGCAGGCAGCTATCTGCAACGCCAGGTCTCGGTCCTGGAGAGAGCCCTGGAGGACTCAACGGGATCCGTGGGGGCGTCCGTACAGGATGGTGCTAGAAAGCCCGTCCTGACGCCCCCGGTGACGGAAACTCTCGATCCGGCCCTTTGGGAAGAGTGATTAGTTCGCTTTTTCTGGAGGGCCGGTCAAGTCCTCAGTCTACCCCCATTTTCAAAAGTGAGTGGAGAGACGAGATGGGGTGACCGCACAGGAGCTGGACCGAGCCGTGGGCCGCTTGAGAGGTCGGAACACCGCGCCGGACCTGACGGAATTCCCGGTCAGTCTGGGTGTTGAGTCTGGCTACCCTCGGGAACAGGCTGAGGCAGCTGGGTTCACCAGCCGCCTGCACCTCGTTCCCCTTAGGGTTCGAAGGAGGCCCGAATGGTCCTCTTGAAGAAGGCAGACAGAGTCGCAGATTTCTCTGGTACTGTCCCATATGCCTGTTGAATGAGCTGGTAAGTTATTCGAGAGAATTCTTGCCGGGCCGTCTCATCGGCATCTTTGGCTCGTCGTATCCCGATCTCGCCGGAAACCAGTTCGGTTTCCGACGGGAGTGTTCAACCATCGACGCGTCCCGCGCCCACCCTGTCGAGCAGGCTGTGTCCTGGGCGGAGTGGCGGGTTAGCGATAAGTCTGACATCGTCAACGCCTTTAACTCCCCGTCTCTGGGGACGCGATTAGGGGGGACTCGTACAATCATGGTGTTCCCCTACCTGCAAGGCGTGATCGCGGACTACTTGTTGGCCAGGTACATCTTGTACATGGACCGACGGCACGAGGATCCGGAGGAGATCCAGTGTGGGGTCTCCACAGGGCCGGTTTTGGGCCCGTTACTGCGGGATCTCGCCTACGACTCTGTTCTGCGAGTCGAGCCCCGCTGGCGTGGTATATGTCGTTCGTTATGCCGACGACGCTGGTGGTCGCCAGCGGGGACTCCTTCGAGAGACCGAGTCGCTTGAGCTGGGGCGGAAATCGTCGTCGCCAAAGTGTCCACGAGTTGGGACTGGAGGTAGCGCCTCACAACATCGAGGCGCTATGGTTCCACAAGCTGCCAGCAGGGGAACCACCCGACTCAGTGTGTCCGAGTAGGTGAGTCTGAAGTCGGGAGTGGGCGGTACATGAGTACCAGGCCTCACTCTGACAGTCGCTGGGGTTTCTGAAGAGCATTGAGCGCCTGGTCCCCCGACGAGAGGGTAGCGGGTGCTATGCACAGACTGCCGCCCAATCTCGGGGACCATATAGTCCGCCGCCTCTACGCTGGGGTCGTACGATCCGTAGCCTGCACAGCGCCCATCTGGGCGAAGAGGCTGGACATCCGACGCTGTAGGACGAAAATCGCGTCCAGAGGAGGATGGGGCCATATTTGGTCGTACGATGATACCGCACGGTATCGGTTTTGAGGCGCGACTATCCTATTCGCTTCACCCTGATATATTTCGGCATATGACGCCAGGCATCACCGATTCGCGTCCTACGCCAGAGCGGTGGTGGCGAGCCAGAAGAGGCGCTCGAGGTGGTAAACGCAGCAGGAACGACGTACCCGCGACGTGGCGCGCAAGGCTCCGCGTGAGGGAGCGTAATCGCGCGTGAACGCGTCGTCGGAGCATTCGCCGGTCTTCAGCCTGATGCAGCGTATTATAAGGGAAGACTCACCACAGATCTGATGCGCATCACCGGGCACGGTTGCTCGGTGATTACCAGGATCGGTCGCGAGGCGACGCGAATGCCCGTCAGCAGTAACGACCAAGACTTGGGTATCGCACACGCTCGCCGCCGCCTGGCGGGAAGCTGAGCGGCGGTCTTGGTCGGTCACATCACGGAACCTGTCCCTGCCAGCAATGTCGGCGATGCTGCGCGGGGAACGGGCGGAGTCGTAGCCTCTTCTGCGGCACCGTAATGGTCCGCGCGAGCCGCTGAGCGGACAGAGAGGAGGACCGATCCTGTGCTCGAGATCGGGCTGACGCTGGCGCCTGCGCGCCTCGTCACGGCCCTCCTATCGGTGATCCCTACTGTAACGGGGTTCTACGGGTCGCTGACGATCGGAGGGGGTCTGACCGTCCAGTATGAGCGACCCCGAGGAGGACGACGGCACGACGTGGTACCGTGTCGTCGTGATAACCGTGAGGCCCCGGGGAAGCGGGGATCTTCACGCACGCCCCGGGACGGGCTATCCCATGAAGCGCAGGCCGGTGGCTGGTGTTCAACGGAGATCCCGCGACCCTCGCGAGTTGGTGGCGACCACCGGGTTTTAGCGTCGCGAGTCCGACATAACCTGCTCCTTTGCCCCCGCGAGGGCGTATGCGTAGGCATTTCCCTACGCCAAAAAAAAAAAAAAAAAAAAGCAATAGTTCCCCGACCTGGGAATCCAGACGTCCGCCAAAACGGCAGTGACTGGAGTAATCTCTACCGGAGATATCTGGTCCCGACTGCAGCCCGCCGAAGGCGACCAGTTAGCGGAGAAAATGCGCGAGGCTCTCTCAGACCTAAACGTCCGTATCGGTCGCCCCATCAAATCGGGCGACGTTAGCTGAGAGACCTCTCGACGACGCTGTCAGCCCTAGTGAGGTTGCGGCAGCGGGTGGCTGAGGCTGGGGTTGTTCGGTGGACGACATCGGCAGTCGTGAGGTCCACCGAACGCCAATGCGTATGGGAAATACGGGCAAGTTGGGTGCGGTGCCCGAATGCGACGGTACGCAAACTGGTACCGCTGGGCGTTTGCGCGGGCTGGGGTTCTGCGCGGGTGCAGCATAATCCCAGACCATGCATTGCTTCCGGTGCCTGGAGAGGGGGGCACGCAGGAAGTAAGCGCCCCAACCAGGTGAACCGGAGGTGCTGCTACGCATGACCGCCAGGCCAACGGAGTGCAGAGCGCCTGCACTCGCGTCCCGTGTGCTCGACCTGGGGCGTCCCTCGAACCATCGCCTTAATAGTAAGAGTGCCCCACCGTCGTTAAAGAGCAGGAGACTGATATCTTCCTGCCTCCACGAGCGTAGCAGTCCAGTGGCACCTGCCATAACCCTGAGCACCAGCTCGGGAATGGAGGTTACTAGACCTTCTGACACCCCTCAGGTCCTTCAGAGAATCCACTGCCGCAATGCTCAGCATTTGTTTATGCAGACCATTGCGGAGTGCCGGCTGTTTGGCAGCAGGCGAGCCCTATGCCGTGCCGGACCACCCCCACTGGTTCAAGGATGAGCTGTCTCCGTAGCGATCTACTGGGGTGGAGAGGTGTCCCACCCTGCTCCCCTATTGGGAAGCGGGGTCAGGGCTTTGTTGCAGTGCGCCGGGGCACCCTGGCCATAGCTGGGCTGCTACGTCTCCCGCGAGGTCCCTCGCCGACTACGAGGTGTACCTGGACGAGGTGGGCACTTGCGTTCGCAGGTGCTCCTCCTCGGGTCCGTCGATTGTCCTGAGACTTCAACGCCCACCCAGGGCGTGGGGAATCCCAGCGACAGTCCGAAGGGCAGACGGTGATGGAACAAGGTTGATAACTCCGATTGGCAAATCGGGGTCCGTGGCACGCGTGCGGTGGCAGGGGAGCCGGTCGTGGATCTGACATGGCGACTCCCGCTGCGATGCGCATGTTGTCGGGTTGGCGGGTTGCAGAGGAGGTGTCACGTTATCCGACCACCGCCATATTTTACCGGATCTGCAATCCGCCGCCCCGGACGCTGTCACCGCCGAGAAGGCAGCCACGATGCTGGTGTCTCAGCGGCTAGACCGAGACTTCTGCGCCTGGGGCCGCCGCCAACGTTGCAATATGGCCGAAAGCGCCGAAGAGGTTCCGTCCGATCCGGAAGTGGTGCTTTGAACCGGTTCCGGGGACACGATGACGCGTGCATTTGTGACGCGTCGATGCCCCGGACCGGTCGCCCCAAGCGCGGGGCGGTGTACTGGTGGTCGGCAGAGATCGCGGAGCTGCGAGCGATCTGCTTCAGGAGCCGCCAGTACACCAGAGCCCGAAGGAGGCGAAGGCGAGCTCCGGAGTGAGGAGATAGCCAGACCTCTACGAGGCGTATCGAGCGAAGCCACGAAGGCGTTGCAGGCAGCTATCTGCAACGCCAGGTCTCGGTCCCGGAGAGAGAGCCCTGGAGGGACTCAACGATTCGTGGGGGCGTCCGTACAGGATGGTGCAGGGAAAGCCCGCTGTCCTGGATCGCCCCGGGTGACGGAAACCCCGATCCGGCCCTCAAAGAGTGATTAGCCTGCTTTTTCCGAGGGCCAACAGTCCTCTTCAGTCTACCCCCATTTTCAAAAGGAGTGGAGGAGACGAGATGGGGTGACGAGGAGCTGGACCGAGCCGTGGCCGACAGGGAGAACACCGCGCCGGGGACCCGGGACGCACCCCGCCGCCTGCTGAGCCTGGCTACCCTCGGGAACAGGCTGAGGCAGCTGTTCACCAGCTGCCTCCGTAACTCCCCGTTCCCTAGGGTCGGGAAGGAGTTCTGAATGGTCCTCTTGAAGAAGGCAGACAGAGTCGCAGAGATTCTCCTCTGCGTAATGTCCCATATGCCTGTTGGACGAGGCCGGCAAGTTATTCGGAGAATTCCCGCCGGCCGTCCTCAGCACCCTGTCGCGTCGGTCTCGGACCCCGCCGAAAACCAGTTCGGTTTCCGACGGGAGCGTTCAACATCGACGCGGTCCTGCGCGTCCTGCTCCCGTCGGAGCAGGCTGTGTCCTGGGCGGAGTGGCGTTGGCGATAAGTCTTGACATCGTCAACGCCTTTAACTCTGCCCTGGGACGCGATTAGGGGACTCGTACACCATGGTGTCTCCCTACCTGCAAGGCGTGATCGCGGACTACTTGCGCGACAGGTACATCTTGTACACATGGACCGAGACGGTACGAGGATCCGGAGGGAGATCCAGTGTGGGTCTCCACAGGGGTCGGTTTTGGGCCCGTTACTGTGGAATCTCGCCTACGACTCTGTTCGCGAGTCGAGCTCCCGGGCTGGCGTATATGTCAGCCCGCGCGCTGACGACACGTTGGTGGTCGCCAGCGGGGACTCCTTCGAGAGGACCAAGGAGCTCGCCGAGCTTGGGGCGGAAATCGTCGTCGCCAAAGTCCACGAGTTGGGACTGGAGGCAAGGCTCACAAGACCGAGGCGCTATGGTTCCACAAGCTGCCGCGCAGTAAACCACCCGACTCTGTGTGTCCGAGTAGGTGAGTCTGTGTCGTGAGCGGGCGGGTACATGAAGTACCTAGGCCTCATTCTGACAGTCGCTGGCTCGAGCATTTCGGAGCGCCTCCGGTCCCCGGGATCGAGAGGGTAGCGGTGCTATGCGCACAGACTGCTGCCCAATCTCGGGGACCGAGGAGGAAGTCCGCCGCCTCTACGCTGGGGTCGTACGATCCGTAGCCTTGTACGGGCGCCCATCTGGGCGGAAGAGGTTGGTTATCCGACGCTGCAGGACGAAAATCCAGCGTCCAGAGGAGGATGGCCATACGGGTCGTAAATGAGGATACCGCACGGTAATTTGAGGCGAAAGATTCGATCCTGGCTCGCTTCCACCTCTGATATACTGGCGGACATGGACGCGAGGGTGTATCACCGATTCGCGCTGTCCTACGCCAGAGCGGTGGTGGCGAGCCAGAAGAGGCGCTCGAGGCGGTAAAACGGCAGGAACGACGTATCGCACGCGACGTGGCGCGCAAGGCTCCGCGAGCAGAATGCGCGCAAACGCGTCGTCGGAGCATTCCTGCTGGTCTTCGAAGCCTGGATGCAGCGACGAGGAGGAAGATCACCTACAGACTTACGCCGCAGGTGATCACCGGGCACGGTTGCTTCTGGTGGACACCTGTAGGATCGGTCGCGAGGCGACGGCGAATTGCTCACCAGGCGGCAACGACCAAGACTCTGCATCGCACACGCTCGCCGCTTCGCCCGGCGTGGGAAGCCGAGCGGCGGGTCGGTCACATCGGACGGAACCTGTCCTCGCCAGCAGTCGTGTCGGCGATGCTGCGCGGGGAATCGGCGTGAGGGCCGTAGCCCTTCTGCGAGACCGTAATGGTCCGGAGCGAGGCTGCCGAGCGGGACAGAGAGAGGACCGATCCTGGCTGGAGATTTGCCGACGCGGCGCTCGCGCGCCTCGTCACGGCCCTCCTATCGGTGATCCCTCACGTAAACGGGGCCCTTACGTAATGCTGACGATCGGAGTGGGGGCCTGACCGTCCAGTGCGGCGCGAGCGACCCCGAGGAGGACGACGGCACGACGTGGTACCGTGTCGTCGATAGTTCCGTGAGGGTTCTGGGGTGCGATCTTCACGCACGCCCCCGCCGACGGGCTATCCTTAGCGAAGCGCAGGGGGTTGCGGTTGCGTTCCTAACGGAGATCCCGCGACCGCGAGCGTTGGTGGCGACCACCGTGGGCTTTAGTCGGTGCGAGTCCGGACATAACCTGCCCCTTGCCCCGCGAGGGCGGGTATGCAGGCATTTCCCCACGCTAAAAAAAAAAAAAAAAAAAAAAAAAAAAAAAAGGTTAGGTTAGGTTCCCCCCCGACCTGGGAATCCAGACGGTCCGCCAAAACGGGCCAGTGACTGGCGTCTTCTACTGGAGATGGTCTGGTCCTGACTGCAGCCCGGAAGGCGACCACCAGTTAGCGGAGAAAATGCGCGAGGCTCTCAGACCCAACGTCCCAAAATGGTCGCCCCGATCAAATCGGGCGACGTTAGCTGAGAGACCTCGACGACGCTGTCAGCCCCAGGAGGTTTGCAGCGGTGGCTTATAAGCTGGGGGTTGTTCGCGGACGACATCAAGGTCGGGAGGTCCACCGAACGCCAATGCGTATGGGAACATGTTGGGTGCGTGCCCGAATCGCGACGGCAGTACGCAAACTGGTGGCCGCTGGGCGCGTTTGCGTGGGCTGCCCTGCGCGCGGGTGCAGTTATTGATCCCAGGACCCATGCATTGCTTCCGGTGTTCGGAGAGGGGGCACGTAGGAAGGTAAGTGCCCCAACCAGGTGAACCGGAGTACGTGCTGCTACGCATGGAGACCGGCACAGGGCCACGAGTGCAGAGCGCCTGCACTCAAGTGTCCCGTGTGTTCGGACCTGGCGTCCCTCGAACCATCGCCTTAATAGTAAGAGGTGCGCCCCACCGTCAAAGAAGAGCAGGAGACTGATATCTTCCTGCCTCCACGAGCGTAGCAGTCCCAGTGGCACTGCCATAACCCCGAGCACCAGCTCGGGAATGGAGGTTGGCTAGACCTCTTCACACCCCCTCATAGTCCTTCCAGAGCAACTCTGTAACCACCGCTGCAATGTCTTCAGCATTTGCTTATGCAGACAGTTGCGGGAGTGGGGGTTGCTCTGGCAGTAGTGGCGGAGCCCTATGCCGCCGGACCATCCTCGCTGGTTCGGCGATGAGCTGGGTTCCGTGGCGATCTACTGGGGGTGGTGAGGGTGTTCCACCCTGCCCGCTGGGAAGGGTCAGGGCTTTGTTGCAGTGCAATGGGGCACCCTGGCCATAGTTGGCTGCTACGTCTCCCGCGAGGTCCTCGCCGACTACGAGTACTCTGGACGAGGTGGCACTTTTGTATTCGCAGGTGCCTCCTCGTCCGTTGATTGTCCTGGAGATTTCAACGCCCACTCCAGGGCGTGGGGAATCCCAGAGAGTCCGAAGGGAGAGAGACGGTGATGCAATGGGCGGCTGGATTGACCTGCGATTGGCACCGGGGTCCGTAAGCACGCGTTCGGTGGCAGGGGAGTCGGTCGACCTAACATGGGCGACTCGCTGCGATGCGCATGCTTTCGGGCTGGCGGGTTGCAGAGTGCGGTCACGTTATCCGACCACCGCCATATTGTTTTCGATCTTGCAATCCGCCGCCCCGATGTATCCAGCCGCCGAGAAGCGCTGCAGCCACGCGCTGCTGGTGTCTCATGGCTGTGACCGAGACTTGCTCGGGGCCGCTGCCAACGTCGCTATTGCGCCAGAAAGCGCCGAAGAGGTTCCGTCCGATCCGATGGAAGCGAACTGGTTCCGTATCACGATGACGCGTATTTGTGACGCGCGTCGATGCCCGGACCGGTCGCCCCGGGCGCGGGGCGGTGTACTGGTGGTCGGCAGAGATTGCAGAGCTCCGAGCGATCTGCTGGCCGCCGCCAGTACACCAGAGCCCGAAGAAGTACGCGAGCCCACTGAGGAAATAGCCAGACTCTACGAGGCATACTGAGCGGTTCACGAAGGCGTTGCAGGTAGCCATCTGCAACGCCAGGTCTCGGTCCTGGGAACAGCCTCGAGGGACTCCAACGAGGATCCGTGGGGGCGTCCGTATCGATGGTGCTAGGTAAGCTCCGTCCCTGGATGCCCTGGTGACGGAAACTCGATCCGGCCCCTTTGAAGGAGGATCACCTGCTCTTTTCCGGAGGGTCGGTCGTCCAATCCACCCCAGTCTCGGGAGTGGAGAGACGAGATGGGGTGACCGAGTTAGAGCTGGACCGAGCCGTGAGCCGCTTGAAAGGCCGGAACATCGGCGCCAGGACCCGACGGAATTCCCGGTCGGGTCTTGCGTTGAGTTCAGCCTACCCTAGGGAACAGGTTGAGGCAGCTGTTCACCAGCTGCCTCCGTGTAACTCCTCGTTCCTGCTGGCTCAAAGAGGCCCGACTGGCCTTCTTGAAGAAGGCAGACAGAGTCGCACTTTTCCTCTGCGTACCGTCCTTATCTGTTGACGAGGCCGGCAAGTTATTCGAGAGAATTTTGCCGCCCGTCCGTCGGGCATCTGTCGCGTGTCGGTCCGATCTCGCCGATAAACTGCCTGGTTTCCGACGGAGCGTTCCGCACCATCGACGCAGTTATGCGTCCGCTCCCTGTCGGAGCAGGCTGTGTCCTGGAAGCGGCGTGGCGTTGGCGATAAGTCTGTGACATCGTCAACGCCTTTAACTCCTGCCCTGGGACGCGATTAGGGGACTCTGCACCATGGTGTTCCCCCACCTGCAAGGCGTGATCGCGGACTACTTGCGCGACAGGTACATCTTGTACATGGACCGAGACGGTACGATATCCTGAGGGAGATGCAGTGTAGTCCCACGCAGGGGTCGGTGTTGCCCGTTAATGTGGAATCTCGCCTACGACTCTGTCCTGCGAGTCGAGCGTCGAAAAACACGACACGTTGGTGGTCGCCAGCGGGGACTTCGAGGACCAAGGAGCTCTCGCCGAGCTTGGGGCGGAAATCGTCGTCGCCAAAGTCCACGAGTTGGGACTGAGGTAGCGCTCACAAGACCGAGGCGCTTATGGTTCCAATAAGCTGCCGCGGAGCAGGAACCACCCGACCTGTGCGTCCAGTGGTGGGTCTGAAGTCAGAGTGGGCGGCGCTACGAAGCACCTGGGCCTCACTCTGACAGTCGCTGGGGCTTCGAAGAGCACTCGAAGCGCCTGGTCCCCGGATCGAGGTGAAGTGCGCGCCAGACTGCTGCCCAATCCGGGGACCGAGGGAGGAAGTCTTCGTCGCCTTCTGAGCAGCCGGGTCGTAATGATCCGTAGCCCTGTACGGGCGCCCGTCTGGGCGGAAGAGGTCGACATCCGACGCTGTAGGTCTGCGATCTACAGCGTCCAGCGTAGGATGGCCATACGCCGGGTCGTACGGAGGATACCGGACGGTACTGTTGAGGCGCAGATGAATCCTGGCCTGCTTTCCACCTCTGGATATACTGGCGGACATGGACGCGAGGGTATCACCGAATTCCGCGTCCTACGCCAGAGCGGTGGTGGCGAGCCAGAAGAGGCGCTCGAGGCGGTGAAACGGCAGGAACGACGTATCGCGTTCGCGACGTGAGCGCACGGCTCGGTGAGGAGCAGGCGCGCAAACGCGTCGTCGAAGCATTCCTGCCGGTCTTCTCGAAGCCTGGATGCAGCGACGAGGAGGAAGACTCACCTACAGATTCCCACGCAGGTGACCACCGCATGGATGCTTCGGTGATTACCTGTGTAAGATCGGTCGCGAGGCGACGGCGAATTGCTTCCACTGGTGGCGGCAACGACCGAGACTCCGGTATCGCACACGCCGCGGCCGCTCCGGCGTGGAAGACGAGCGGCGGGTCTTGGTCGGCCACATCGGACGGAACCTGTCCCTGCCAGCAGTCGTAAAATGGCGATGCTGAGCGGGGATCCGGCGTGGAGGGCCGTAGCCTTCTGCGAGACCGTAATGGTCCGGAAAGGAGGCTGCCGAGCGGGATAGAGAGGACCGATCCTGCTCGGAGACGGGCTGATGCGGCGCTCAGGCAAGCCTCGTCACGGCCCTCCTATCGGTGGGACCGTACTGTAACGGCCCTTGCTGGTCGCTGACGATCGGAGTGGGGCCCGACCGTCCAGTAATAGCGACCCCGAGTGGGAGGACGACGGCACGACGTGGTACCGTGTCGTCGTGATAGTTCCGCGAGGGTTCTGGGGTGCGATCTTCACGCACGCCCCGGGACGGGCTATCCCAGCGAAGCGCAGGGGTTGCGGTTGCGTTCCTTACGGAGATCCCGCGACCTCTCGCGAGCGTTGGTGGCGACCACCGTGGGTTTTAGTCGGTGCGAGTCCGACATAACCTGCCCTTGCCCTTCATGAGGGCGGGTATGCGTAGGCATTTCCCCACGCTAAAAAAAGGTTCCCCGAAGGGTTCCCGCTTTGTCGTAGCGGGGCTTAGTAACCGTGGTGTGGAGTTAACCACGGTGAAGCTAAGAGGAACCCAAATGGCCGGCCTAAGGCGCTCTAAGGCCGGCTCCGGCGTCAGCTCCGGCGGCTGGAGCTGGGCCCGCCCTGGATGCGTGTCGGTGGGCTGCGGGGTGCGGATGGACGGAGTGAGGCCGTCTTACGCACCATCCGCAGCCGAGGCGGAGTCGCGGAGGAGGGTAGTGTATCTCCCTATCCTCCGCGACTCAAGCGGGGGTCGCACCGCTGAAGCGGCCGTGGTGGGGGCTGCGGCCCTGTGCGGGAGGTGGCTGATCCTGCCGCTCTCCTGTCCTCCGCGGCCGAACATTGGTCGGCGGCGGAGCCTAACACCAGATCCGCCGCAGGGGCTGGGGCTTTCCTGGCCCCATGGCCTCTGGGGGCGGACTCGGGGAGTCCGCTTCCCACCTACAGAGGAGGCCGAGTTGGAGGGTGCGTCCGTGTTCCGGCGCGCCCTGCCAGGAGGGGTGGAGAGGGAGATGTCCTCCCCCGGAGAAGGGGCCGCCTGGTCGGCCGGCGGGGTCGCGGATGTGTGCGAAAGCGTTCCCGTGACCCCGCCATACGCGACGATGGAGGAACACCATGGGGTTTTAGTCGGTGCGAGTCCGACATAACCCACCCTTGCCCCCGCAGGGGTGGGTATGCGTAGGCATTTCCCCATGTAAAAAAAAAAAAAAAAAAAAAAAAAAAAAAGGTTAGGTTAGGTTAGGTTAGGTTCCCCCCCGAAGGGTTCCCGCTTTGTCGTAGCGGGGGGGCTTAGTAACCGTGGTGTGGAGTTAACCACGGTGAAGCTAAGAGGAACCCAAATGGCCGGCCTAAGGCGCTCTAAGGCCGGCCCGAGGAGGCCGCTCCGGGCGGGCTGGAGCTGGGCCCACCCTGGATGCGTGTCGGTGGGCTGCGGGGTGCGGATGGACGGAGTGAGGCCGTCTTACGCACCATCCGCAGCCGAGGCGGAGTCGGGGGAATGGGGTGGCGGTGCGAGGACTGTTAGCATCGGTACCGCGCATCGTCGCCCCCACCCTCCGCATCCGAGACGGAGTCGCGGAGGAAGGGTAGTGTATCTCCCTATCCTCCGCGACTCAAGCGGGGTCGCACCGCTGATGCGGCCGTGGTGGGGCCGCGGGTTCAGTGGAGTGTGGTTGATCCTGCTGCTCTCCCCTGTCCTCCGCGGCCGAACATTGGCTGGCGGCGGAGCCTAACACCAGATCCGCCGCAGGGGCTGGGGCTTTCCTGGCCCCATGGCTCCTGGGGGCGGACTCGGGGAGTCCGCTTCCCACCCACAGAGGAGGCCGAGCTGGAGGGCGCGTCCGTGTTCCGGCGCGCCCTGCCAGGAGGGGTGGAGAGGGAGATGTCCTCCCCCGGAGAAGGGGCCGCCTGGTCGGCCGGCGCAGGCGGGGTCGCGGATGTGTGCGAAAGCGTTCCCGTGACCCCGCCATACGCGACGATGGAGGAACACCATGGGGTTTTAGTCGGTGCGAGTCCGACATAACTCCACCCTTGCCCCCGCAGGGGTGGGTATGCGTAGGCATTTCCCCATGTAAAAAAAAGGTTAGGTTAGGTTAGGTTTGAAAGTTCCCGCTTTGTCGTAGCGGGGGCTTAGTAACCGTGGTGTGGAGTTAACCACGGTGAAGCCAAGAGGAACCCAAATGGCCGGCCTAAGGCGCTCTAAGGCCGGCCCGAGGCGACCGCTCGGGCGGGCTGGAGCTGGAGCCCGCCCTGGATGCGTGTCGGTGGGCTGCGGGGTGCGGATGGACGGAGTGAGGCCGTCTTACGCACCATCCGCAGCCGAAGGCAGAATCGCGGAGGAGGGAGGTAGTGTATCTCCCTATCCTCCGCGACTCAAGCGGGGTCGCACCGCTGAAGCGGCCGTGGTGGGGCCGCGGGTTCAGTGGAGTGTGGTTGATCCTGCCGCTCTCCCTGTCCTCCGCGGCCGAACATTGGTTGGCGGCGGAGCCTAACACCAGATCCGCCGCAGGGGCTGGGAGTTTCACAGCTCCACTTGGCCTCTGGGGGCGGACTCGGGGAGTCCGCTTCCCACCTACAGAGGAGGCCGAGCTGGAGGGCGCGTCCGTGTTCCGGCGCGCCCTGCCAGGAGGGGTGGAGAGGAGATGTCCTCCCCGGAGAAGGGGCCGTCTGGTCGGCCGGCGCAGGCGGGGTCGCGGAGGTGTGCGAAAGCGTTCCCGTGACCCCGCCATACGCGACGAAGGTGGAACACCATGGGGTTTTAGTCGGTGCGAGTCCGACATAACCCACCCTTGCCCCCGCAGGGGTGGGTATGCGTAGGCATTTCCCCATGTAAAAAAAAAAAAAAAAAAAAAAAGGTTAGGTTAGGTTAGGTTCCCCCCCGAAGGGTTCCCGCTTTGTCGTAGCGGGGGGGCTTAGTAACCGTGGTGTGGAGTTAACCACGGTGAAGCTAAGAGGAACCCAAATGGCCGGCCTAAGGCGCTCTAAGGCCGGCCCGAGGAGGGCGCCGCTCCGGGCGGGCTGGAGCTGGGCCCACCCTGGATGCGTGTCGGTGGGCTGCGGGTGCGGATGGACGGAGTGAGGCCGTCTTACGCACCATCCGCAGCCGAGGCGGTGTCGCGGAGAGGAGGGTAGTGTATCTCCCTATCCTCCGCGACTCAAGCGGGGTCGCATCGCTGATGCGGCCGTGGTGGGGCCGCGGGTTCAGTGGAGTGTGGTTGATCCTGCCGCTCTCCCTGTCCTCCGCGGCCGAACATTGGTCGGCGGCGGAGCCTAACACCAGATCCGCCGCAGGGGCTGGGGTTTTCCTGGCCCCCATGGCTTCCTGGGGGCGGCCCCGGGAGTCCGCTTCCCACCTACAGAGGAGGCCGGATGGAGGGCGCGTCCGTGTTCCGGCGCGCCCTGCCAGGAGGGGTGGAGAGGGAGATGTCCTCCCCGGAGGAGGGCCGGCTTGCCGGCCAGCGCAGGCGGGGTCGCGGATGTGCGAAAGCGTTCCCGTGACCCCGCCATACGCGACGAAGGTGGAACACCATGGGGTTTTAGTCGGTGCGAGTCCGACATAACCCACCTTGCCCCGCAGGGTGGGTATGCGTAGGCATTTCCCCATGTAAAAAAAAAAAAGGTTAGGTTAGGTTAGGTTCCCCCGAAGGGTTCCCGCTTTGTCGTAGCGGGCTTAGTAACCGTGGTGTGGAGTTAACCACGGTGAAGCCAAGAGGGATTTAAATGGCCGGCCTAAGGCGCTCTAAGGCCGGCCCGAGGAGGCTGCCCGGCGGGCTGGAGCTGGGCCCACCCTGGATGTAGCCAGTGGCCGGGTGGGTGCGGATGGACGGAGTGAGGCCGTCTTACGCACCATCCGCAGCCGAGGCGGAGTCGGGGAATGGGGTGGCGGTGTGCGAGGATTGTTAGCACTGGTACCGCGCATCGTCGCCCCCACCCTCCGCATTATCGAGACGGAGTCGCGGAGGGAGGGTAGTGTATCTCCCTATCCTCCGCGATCAAGCGGGTCGACTCTGGCTGACGCGGCCGTGGTGGGGCCGCGGGTTCAGTGGAGTGTGGTTGATCCTGCCGCTCTCCCTGTCCTCCGCGGCCGAACATTGGTCGGCGGCGGAGCCTAACACCAGATCCGCTGCAGGGGCCGGGGCTTTCCTGGCCCCATGGCTGGGCGGGACTCGGGGAGTCCGCTTCCCACCTACAGAGGAGGCCGAGCTGGAGGGCGCGTCCGTGTTCCGGCGCGCCCTGCCAGGAGGGGTGGAGAGGGAGATGTCCTCCCCGGAGAAGGCCGCCTGGCGTCGGCTGTGATGCAGGCGGGGTCGCGGATGTGCGAAAGCGTTCCCGTGACCCCGCCATACGCGACGATGGAGGAACACCATGGGGTTTTAGTCGGTGCGAGTCCGACATAACCCACCCTTGCCCCGCAGGGTGGGTATGCGTAGGCATTTCCCCATGTAAAAAAAAAAAAAAGGTTAGGTGCCACGTCAGAACCTCCTCGGAGCCTTACGCCGAATTTCGATGTCGTCGTATTCCGGAAAAGAACGCCGGGACGGTGCACCCGGGCACTGGTGACGACGCGTTGTTGCCAGTGGCGAATGTTCTGACAGGGGGGAAAGCTGCTCTGCGTGTCCCTCTGATAAGCGGAGGGCACTGCGGAAAGGGAGGGGCTGCATCTTTTGATCGCAAATCCGGAGGAAAGGCAACCGAGACGGTGCGCATTGGGAAACCTGCCGACGATACGTCGTTCCTCAGGGCCCAATGCGGGTGGAGGTTGCATTTCCTTGATCAAAGCATCCGGGGAAAGGCAACAAATGATGGTGGGTATTAGCAACATGACGATATATCGCTCTGCGCCTAATGCTCATAGTGGAGGGACGGGCCTGAAAGTGCACTAACACTGCCTCCGGGCACAACCGTCCAAAACTGGGGAGTTACGTCGGCTCCACCAGCGCGCCGTAACCCGCTGTACTCTCTTCAAAGACCCCAGCGCTGACGATCATGGGGTACGTTGAGGTGCAGTGGAGCGGAGGGTTTGCCTTACCGGCCGGCCCGCGAGAAGGATCACCTATAAAACCAGACAGCGAAGTCTTAAAACCTGTGGGTACCAGGCGACCCCCACAGTATGCAGCCTTGTCTCCGGAATAGGCGTCACCTGGGGATCGGGACCGTTTATATCGACCTTTATCGTGGGAATCAAAACGTACCACTATGCACAACGGACTGAAACTGAACGAGACAGCGATGACGACAGTGACTCTATGCTGAGCGTAGAGTCGTTTGAAGACGGTAGACGAAGTGGCGGGAGGGAAACGTCCTCTGTGGACGCATCATGTGGCTCTGGTCTGCTTACGGGCCATGACGGTGGAAACAGCCTGGGTACGGCAAGAACATCTGCCAAGAGAGGCTGAGGCGACCCCAACAAACAGTGGGGAGTATGCAGGCCTGCGGCTCCAGGCAAAAATGGCGTTAGTGTCAGCACGAGAAGCGGAACTGAGGCGGAGGCGGAGGCGAAGATTGTTGCGGCAACTCGACAGCCTGCACCGGCAAGTCAACTCCGTCTGATCAAGCCATCAAACGATGGCGACTTCTGAGGCAGCGGCGGACCTGGAGAAGAGGATCGAGGACAGCGTCGGCGTCATCAACTTGGTTGCCACTAAGTCCAAGAACTTAAAGGGCAACTTTGTTCGTGCGCTTAAGGAGGCAGCGGAGACCCACAGAGGTTACTCGGACTCTGCAGAGACGCTGTAAATTCCTGATGAAACGCGGAACCTGCAGGCTGCAAACACTCGCCTCCAAGACGAAGCGTCGCAGCTGCGGAAGGAGGTGGCTCCACGGTGCATGCAGGTAAACCAGCCGAGCCAACAAGCTGAGGGAGCTGGCAAGTGAGGAGTCAGTGTTCGATCATTGACCAGGTGGGGTCAATGATCAACGCCAGATTCGCCGCACCAGAGGACCGCCTGCTGCCGGAAAAGCGCCTCCGCCCACCACCATGGCAGATAGAGGACTGGTAGCGGAACCTGTTCCTCGGCCCGTCCCCTGCCTTCCCAGGCACCTTAGCCAAAGCTGCCTATCAAGGCAGTTAGCGCCGCACCAGCGCTGCCGCTGGGGGTTCCGTGGCCCCGGAACGCCCTAAAGGAAAGCGGAGCGAGCCCGCGAAAGAGAGCCAACGGGTTGAGTCCCAACATTGCGGTACCGGACAATCGGAGCAACTGTGGACTACGGTGGTGAAGAAGGGACTCAAAAAGAAGACTGGGAAGGCGGTGGTAAAGAGTCCCGCAAAACCCGCAAAGAGGGCAGTCACGATCGCCACTCCGCGATCGTCCGCCGTGGTGGTGATCCTGGAGCCGGAGGTGGCAGCAGGCGTCACTCATACCGACGTTGGTTACCGAGGCAAAGGCGAAGATCAACTCGCCTCCCTCGGTATAACCGAGATGGGATTCCGCGTCTGCGCAACGGGAGCTCGGAATGTCCCCGGCGCAGACAGCGTGGCGACAGGCGGACGCCCTCGCTAAAACATTTGCTGAGGTGCTTGCAGCAGCGGGCAAGCGAGTGCGGGTATCCAGACCGGCGAAGACGGCGGAGGTCAAGGTGACCGGTCTGGACGACTCTGCCAGCGGGAGGACGTGGTAGCGGCCGTGACGAGGCTGGTGGCTGCACTGGAAGAGGCCGCGTTAAGTGCGCGACATTCTGCGATAACCCTACAGGACTCGGAAATGGCCTGGGTCAAGGCCCTGTGGCTGCCGCCAAAGGCATGCCGGCGGGCGACCCATGGTCTCGTGGGTGGCAGCCGTGGTCAAGCTGGTGGAGCCCCTCACCTGTGAGGTGTTTCCGCTGCTTTGTAGCTGACATGTGAGGGCCTGCGCGTCGCCGCAGCCGATCGTGGGGAGCCAAAGCCCGCTGTGGTGAATCTGGCCACAGCGGCACAGTGCTCCGCCAACCCGCGTTGCGCTGTGTGTGTGTCGCAGCCAGCAAACCGGCGGACCACAAGATGGGGACAAGGCCCGCCGCGCCCAAGAGTGGAAAGGTTGGTCCGCCCGCTGCCACCCCAGGCACCCGGCCAGTCAGGCCGCAAGGACGCTTTAAGCGATGGAGGAGGAACTGGGTCCCGTGACCACGGGACTAGTCCGCAGCCGCCGCCGGGGAAAAGCGTAAGGCAAGCATAACCACTTCCCCGAATTCGACTCCGAGCCATGGGCCCGGGGAGGTCCGTAGGTCAACATGAGTCGGGGTGGTGGAGAGCGCGCCCGGTGTTCCCGCGCTGCCATAAAAGGTTAAAATGGCCGGGGCCCGCGTTTAGCAAGCCGCCACAGCTGTGCACGCGGAAGAATGCTCACGCGCCCCCGTATGCACAGCACTAAGTGGGCAGATGGAACACTGTGTGGGGTTTTAGTCGGTGCGAGTCCGACATAACCCGCCTCGTCCCCGCGAGGGCGGGTATGCGCAGGCATTTCAATGACAAAAAAAAAAGGTTAGGTTAGGTTAGGTTAGGTTCCCCCCGGCTGTGGGTTCTCGCTTTGTCGTAGCGGGTTAGTAACCGTGGCTTGGTCACCCACGGTGAAGCTAAGAGGAACCCAAACGGCCGGCCTATGCTCTGAGGCCGGCTCCGAGGTGGCTGCCCGGGTGGGCCTCTTTATGAGCTAACCTTGATGCGTGTCGGTGGACTGCTGGGGCGGATGTGGCGGAGCGAGCTGCCCCCGCCCCTCAGTAGCCGAGGCGAGTCGCGGAGGGCAGGAGGTCGGTGTTTCGTTGCCGCTCTCCTATCCTCCGCGACTCAAGCGGGGGTCGCACCGCATGATGCGGCTGTGGCGGGGCCGCGGGGAAGAGGAGGTCGGTGTTTCGCTGCCGCCTCCCGTCCTCCGCGGCCGAACATCGGTCGGCGGTGGAGCTGCAGACCAGATCCACCGCAGGGGCTGGGTTGGCTTAGTGTTTTCTCTGGCTCCCCATGGCCTCTGGGGGCGGACTCGGGGAGTCCGTTTCCCACCCATGAGAGGCCGATGCAGGCGTCCGCCCGGCGCGCCTTGCAGGAGAGGGGTGGAGAGGGCCGTCCTCCCCCAGCGAGTGGGGCCGGCTTGCCGGCCAGCGCAGGCGGGTCGCGAGGTGTGCGAAAGCGTTCCCGTAACCCCGCCATACGCGACGAAGGTGGAACACCATGGGGTTTTAGTCGGTGCGAGTCCGATAACCCACCCTGCCCCCGCAGGGGTGGGTATGCGCAGGCATTTCCCATGTAAAAAAAGGTTAGGTTAGGTTAGGGTTGGGGTGCCACGTCAAGTCCTCCTCGAGTGCCTGGTCGTTGAATTTCCCTTTGATACCATTAACCGTGAAAGGCACGCCGGGACGGCACCCCAAGATCTCGGTGATGATAATGCTGTTGCCACAGTGGCGAATGTTCTGGACAGGGGGATATTGCCTGCGTCCCTCCTGGATAAGCGGAGGCAGCACAGCTGAGTGGTGGGGGTTGCATTTCCTTTGATTTTCATACATCCGGAGGAAAGGCAACCGAATCTGGTGCGCATTGACACTGGTGACGATAATGTCGCCTCTGTGTCCAATGCGAGGGTGGAGGTTGCATTCCCATCAAAGTATCCGGGGAAAGGCAACAAATTGAAGGTGTGCATTGGGAACTGGTGGCGATACGTCGTTGGCAGTGCCTAATGCCCACAGTGTGGGGGATGGGCTCGGTGTGCGTTTTTACTGCCGCCGGGCACTGAACCATCGAGCGTGCCAGGGAGGTTGCATTCTGATTTCTGTATCCGGGGAAAGGCAACAAATGGTGGGTATTAGGAACTGGTGACGATATATCGTTTCCAGTGCCTAATGCTCATAGTGATGGACGGGCTCGGTGTGCACTCAACAATACCGCTGGGCACCAACCGTCCAAAACTGGGGAGTTACGGGTCGGCTCTCCCAGCGCGCCGTAACGCTGTACTTTCTCAGCCATCCCCGTGATGACGATTATGGGCACGTCGAAGTGCAGCGGAGCGGAGGCTTGCCTTAACCGGCCGCCCGCGAGAAGGATCACTTCATAAAACCAGACAGCGAAGTCTAAAACCCAGGGTACCGGACGCCCTCACAGTATAAGGTCTGTCCCGGCATGGCGTAACCCGTGGATCGACCGTTTATTTCGTCCAATACCGTGGGAATAACTATGAAAAAATCAATCCAGATAGTAGATAGTGATGACGAGAGTGACTCTATGCAGAGCGTGGAGTCTCTCGGGATGAGAGAAGGAGTACGTGGGAGGAAACGTCCTTCCATAGACGATGCTGTTGGCGCTCAAATGGCCTAGGCGTAGAGGCAAAACATCTGCCAAGAGAGGTCGAGAAGACCTCCAACAACAGATGTACAAATTTAACCCAGGCAAAGCTAGCGTTGGTGGCCGCTAAAGAGCAGAGGCGGAATTGAGGCGGAGGCTGAGATCGCCTGACATCCGACAATAGCCCGAAAGTCAACCCTGTCGGAATCGTCATCGAATGACGGCGATTTCCAGGGGCTTCTGGAGTTGCGTAAAAAGATCGAAGCATGTTTAAGCCCCATCAAACATGGCTGCCACCAGGTCTTCAAACCTCAGGCACATGGGTCAGTACCAAGGAGGCTGCGCAGTCGATAACCGAGGTGACTGAGATACTGCAAGCCTCGCTGTACCCTCGTAGATGAAACGAGGGGCTGCAGGCGATAACATCCGCCTCCGGGGCGAAATCGCGGAGCTGCGAAGGGAGGTAGCGGAAGTGCGGTCGCGCATAGACCGCTTTCCGGCCAACAGGCCGCAGGAGAGGGGAAGGTGAGTTGTGCGAACGATCATTGGTCAAGGGGACCATGATCAACGCTAGATTTGCGACGCTTGAAGACCGTCTCCTCCCAGAGAAGCGCCTCCGCCCTCCACTGGCGGCGGACACGAGGGAGGATAGTCGCACCGGGGACCGCATCCGCCCACGGCCTACCGCCGTCCCTGTTGTCCCAAGCGCCGGTGAAAGCGACCAGCAGCAAACCGGCTGTCGCAGGGGCTTCCGTGGTGCAAAACACCCAAAGGGAAAGCGTGATCCAAGAAGGAGGCCCAAAATCAAGCGGTGCCTCGACCCCTGCCAACGGCGCCGCAGTCTATGGACGTGCCATGGACTAAGGTGGTCAAGAAGGGGCCGTAACAAGAGTGGAAAGTGATGAATGGTCCCAAAACCTGCATCGAGGCGATCAAGATCGCCACCCTCGCACGTCTGCTGTGGTGGTGACTCTCGAGCCGAGGCTGCGGCAGCCGGAGTCACGTATGCGGCGCGTAATTACCAGGCAGCAAAATTGACCTCTCTGCCCGGTATTACGGAACCAGAGCCAGCAGGTGCGCCACGGGGCTCGAATGTTCGAGATCCCCGGCGCAGACAGTGCTGAAAGGCGGACAGCCTCGCCCGGAAATTGAGCGAGGTACTCACAGCAGCAAGGAAAGGAGTGCGGGTATCCAGACCGGCGAAGACCGCAGAAGTTAAGGTGTCCGGTCTGGACGACTGGACACTGCGGACGATGCGGCGATGGCTGTGGCAAAGGCCGGAGATCGCCCCAGGGATGCCGCCGGCGCAGCGACATCTTACGGTATCCTGCAGGAGTGGGGATGACCTGGGTCCGGTGTCCCGGTGGCGGCCGCCAAAAAAGGTAGCCGCCAATGGTCGACTAATGACTTCGTGGGTGGTAGCAGCGGTGAAGTTGGTGGTTCACCTCTGAGGTGCCTGGTGCTTTGAAACCGAATTCAATGCCGCAGTCGACCGGGTGAACTCTGTTTTCGCTGTGGCCAGCCTGGCCATAAAGCGGCTCAGTGTTCAGCCAACCTGCGTTGCGCTGTGTGTGTGTCGCACAACAAACCGGCGGAACACAAATAAAAGGCCTGCAAGGCCACGTCTAAAAGTGGAAAAGAACGGTCCGCCCGCTGCCACCTAAGCACCCGGCCAGCCAGCCGCAAAGGTCAGTTGAGGCAATGGAGGAGGAACCATCCTGAGATTCATCGGGACCAATCCACAGTTGCCGCAGGGGAAAGCGCAAGATACCCTATTTCCGAATACGACTCGAGCCATTGGCCCGGGGTCCGTAGTTCAATATGAGTCAGTGAGGTAGGAGAGCGCGCCCGGTGTTCCCGCGCGCTCAAAAGGTTACAAACGGCCGGGGCCTGCGGTCAGCAAGTCGCCACAGCTGTGCACGCGAAGAATGCTCACGCGCCCCCGCACGGCACAGCACCGCGGGCAGAAGGAATCGTGGGTTTGAAGCGAGTCCGGATATAACCCACCTCGTCCCCGTGAGGGCGGGTATGCGTAGGCATTTCCCCACGAAAAAAAAAAAAAAGGTTAGGTTAGGTTAGGTTAGGTTAGGTTTCCGCTGGCGTTAATGTCGTTCGTTGGCGCTGACGACACGTTGGTGGCTCAGCGGGGACTCCTTCGAGGACCAAGGAGTCGCCGAGCTTGGGGCGAAATCGTCGTCGCCAAAGTCCACGAGTTGGGATCGGCGTAGCGCTCACAAGACCGAGGCGCTATGAAGTTCCACAAGCTGCCGCGCAGCAGGAACCACCCGACCTGTGCGTCCGAGTAGGTGAAGCCCGAAGTCGAGTGGGCGGTAATTTGAAGTACCTAGGCTCACTTTGACAGCGTCGCTGGGGCTTTCGAAGAGCATTTTGAGCGCCTGGTCCCCGGATCGAGAGGTAGCGGTGCTGCGCACAGACTGCCGCCCACTGGGGTATCGCGAGGAAGTCCGCCGCCTCTACGCTGGGTCGTACGATCCGTAAAGCCTTGGTACGGGCGCCCATCTGCGACATCCGACGCTGTAGGACTAAGATCTACAGCGTCCAGAGGAGGCATGGTCGTACCGAGGATGGGCCTCGGACGGTATCGTTTGAGGTGTTGATAGATCCCAGCTCGCTTTCCACCTCTGGATATACTGGCGGACATGGACGCGAGGGTGTATCACCGGATTCGCGTCCACGCCAGAGCGGTGGTGGCGAGCCAGAAGAGGCGCTCGAGGCGGTAAACGGCAGGAACG
>JAGSMU010000243.1:0-46635 GCA_029286865.1 Teinopalpus imperialis | reverse complement strand
ACGTATCGCATTCCGTAGTTCAATATGAGTCAGTGAGGTAGGAGAGCGCGCCCGGTGTTCCCGCGCGCTCAAAAGGTTACAAACGGCCGGGGCCTGCGGTCAGCAAGTCGCCACAGCTGTGCACGCGAAGAATGCTCACGCGCCCCCGCACGGCACAGCACCGCGGGCAGAAGGAATCGTGGGTTTGAAGCGAGTCCGGATATAACCCACCTCGTCCCCGTGAGGGCGGGTATGCGTAGGCATTTCCCCACGAAAAAAAAAAAAAAGGTTAGGTTAGGTTAGGTTAGGTTAGGTTTCCGCTGGCGTTAATGTCGTTCGTTGGCGCTGACGACACGTTGGTGGCTCAGCGGGGACTCCTTCGAGGACCAAGGAGTCGCCGAGCTTGGGGCGAAATCGTCGTCGCCAAAGTCCACGAGTTGGGATCGGCGTAGCGCTCACAAGACCGAGGCGCTATGAAGTTCCACAAGCTGCCGCGCAGCAGGAACCACCCGACCTGTGCGTCCGAGTAGGTGAAGCCCGAAGTCGAGTGGGCGGTAATTTGAAGTACCTAGGCTCACTTTGACAGCGTCGCTGGGGCTTTCGAAGAGCATTTTGAGCGCCTGGTCCCCGGATCGAGAGGTAGCGGTGCTGCGCACAGACTGCCGCCCACTGGGGTATCGCGAGGAAGTCCGCCGCCTCTACGCTGGGTCGTACGATCCGTAAAGCCTTGGTACGGGCGCCCATCTGCGACATCCGACGCTGTAGGACTAAGATCTACAGCGTCCAGAGGAGGCATGGTCGTACCGAGGATGGGCCTCGGACGGTATCGTTTGAGGTGTTGATAGATCCCAGCTCGCTTTCCACCTCTGGATATACTGGCGGACATGGACGCGAGGGTGTATCACCGGATTCGCGTCCACGCCAGAGCGGTGGTGGCGAGCCAGAAGAGGCGCTCGAGGCGGTAAACGGCAGGAACGACGTATCGCATTCGCGACGTAAGCCAAGATGAGTATCTAACGATAAGGTTAAACGAATGCTAAAACAGGGCTTTACCACTAAAACTCGGTTTCAAAGAAAAAGTCGACTTTTTCCTAATTCTCAGTCTTTCTTTCCAGGTTTCGCTTGATTCAACGGTTGTGGACCGGGACTGACCTACCCAGAGCTAAACCAGCACGAAATACGAAGACATAAAATTTTTACAAGTGCAATAAAATTACGTAATTATAAAACTAAAAATAACAGATTAGAACTAGAAATGGCCGAAATGCGGCGCAAGATGAGTATCTAACAATAAGGTTAAACGAATGCTACAATAAAAACAAATTTG
This sequence comes from Teinopalpus imperialis, assembly GCA_029286865.1. Classification (NCBI taxonomy): domain Eukaryota; kingdom Metazoa; phylum Arthropoda; class Insecta; order Lepidoptera; family Papilionidae; genus Teinopalpus; species Teinopalpus imperialis. The sequence goes on along the minus strand of JAGSMU010000243.1, from coordinate 45,329 downwards.
ACTGCTTGAGATTCTAATACACAAAGATATCGGTGAATTCCTATAAAACAGGACATCACCACTACACCTCGGTTTCAAAGAAAAGTCGATTTTTCTAATTCTGTGTGTTTTTCTTACAGGTTTTACCTGATCTGATGCTTGTGAACTGGGACTGACCGGCCGAGAGCAAAACAGCACGAAAAAGGAAGAAACAAAAAAATGTTTAGGAATCTAATAAAATTACGTAAGTATAAAACTGAAGGTAAGCGATAATAACTAGAAATGGCCTGAATGCGGCACGAGAACGGTGTCTAATAATTAGACTACACAAATACTACAAGAAAAACTGTTTGGAGATACTATGGACTTAATAACGAGAGGATATAGGTGATTTCCTATAAAACAGGGCTGTACCAATTATAACGCGTTTCAAAGAAAAAGTCGATTTTTCCTAATTCTCAGTCTTTTCTTTCCAGGTTTCGCTTGATTCAACGGTTGTGGACCGGGACTGACTCTACCCAGAGCTAAACCAGCACGAAATACGAAGACATAAAATTTTTACAAGTGCAATAAAATTCATGTAATTATAAAACTAAAAATAACAGATTAGGAACTAGAAATGGCCGTAATGCGGCGCAAGATGAGTATCTAACGATAAGGTTAAACGAATGCCAAGCAATAAAAACAAATTTGGACTGCTTGAGATTCTAATAAAGATATCGGTGAATTCCTATAAAACAGGACATCACCACTACACCTCGAACAAAGAAAAAGTCGATTTTTCTAATACTGTGTGTTTTTCTTACAGGTTTTACCTGATTCGATGCTTCAGAACTGGGACTGACCGGCCGAGAGCAAAACAGCACGAAAAAGGAAGAAACAAAAATGTTTAGAATTCCATTAAAATTACGTAAGTATAAAACTGAAGGTAAGCGATTATAACTAGAAATGGCCTGAATGCGGCACGAGAACGGTGTCTAATAATTAGACTACACAAATACTACAAGAAAAAACTGTTTGGAGATACTATGGACTTAATAACGAGGATACAGGTGATTTCCTATAAAACAGGGCTGTACCCACTATAAGGCGTTTCAAAGAAAAAGTCGATTTTTCCTAATTCTCAGTCTTTTCTTTCCAGGTTTCGCTTGATTCAACGGTTGTGACCGGGACTGACCTTACCCAGAGCTAAACCAGCACGAAATACGAAGAAATAAAATTTTTACAAGTGCAATAAAATTACGCAATTATAAAACCAAAAATAACAGATTAGAACTAGAAATACCGTAATGCGGCGCAAGATGAGTATGTAACGATAAGGTTAAACGAATGCCAAGCAATAAAAAACAAATTTGGACTGCTTGAGATTCTAATAATAAAGATATCGGTGAATTCCTATAAAACAGGACATCACCACTACACCTCGGTTTCAAAGAAAAAGTCGATTTTTCTAATTCTCAGTCTTTTCTTTCCACATTTCGCCTGATTCAAAGGTTGTGGACCGGGACTGACCCATCCAGAGCAAAACCAGCACGAAAAACGAAGAAATAAAATTTTTACAAGTGCAATAAAATTACGTAATTATAAAACTAAAACAACAGATTAGAATCCAGAAAACAACAAACAAGTGGTAAGATGAGTATCTAACGATAAGGTTAAACGAATGCTAAAACAGGGCTTTACCACTAAAACTCGGTTTCAAAGAAAAAGTCGTTTTTTCCTAATTCTCAGTCTTTTCTTTCCAGGTTTCGCTTGATTCAACGGTTGTGGACCGGGACCGACCTACCCAGAGCTAAACCAGCACGAAAAACGAAGAAATAAAATTTTTACAAGTGCAATAAAATTACGTAATTATAAAACTAAAAATAACAGATTAGAATCCAGAAATGGCCGAAATGCGGCGCAAGATGAGTATCTGACGATAAGGTTAAACGAATGCTGCTAAATAAAAAACAAATTTGGACTGCTTGAGATTCTAATACACAAAGATATCGGTGAATTCTATAAAATGCATATCACCACTACACCTCGGTTTCAAAGAAAAGTCGATTTTTCTAATTCTGTGTTTTTCTTACAGGATTTACCTGATTCGATGCTTGTGAACTGGGACTGACCGGCTGAGAGCAAAACAGCACGAAAAACGAAGAAATAAAATTTTTACAAGTGCAATAAAATTACGTAAATATAAAACTAAAACAACAGATTAGAACTAGAAATGGCCGAAATGCGGCGCGCAAGATGAGCATCTAACGATAAGGTTAAACGAATGCTTAAACAGGGCTTTACCACTAAAACTCGGTTTCAAAGAAAAAGTCGATTTTTTCCTAATTCTCAGTCTTTTCTTTCCAGGTTTTGCTTGATTCAACGGTTGTGGACCGGGACTGACCTACCCAGAGCAAAACCAGCACGAAAACGAGGAAATAAATTTTTTACGCGCAATAAAATTGGCTGCAAATATAAAACTAAAACAACAGATTAGAACTAGAAATGGCCGATATGCGGCGCAAGATGAGCATCTAACGATAAGGTTAAACAGATGCTACAATAAAAACAAATTTGGACTGCTTGAGATTCTAATACACAAAGATATCGGTGAATTCCTATAAAACAGACATCACCACTCACACCTCGGTTTCAAAGAAAAAGTCGATTTTTCTAATTCTGTGTGTTTTTCTTACAGGTTTTACCTGATTCGATGCTTGTGAACTGGGACTGACCGGCTGAGAGCAAAACAGCACGAAAAAGGAAGAAACAAAATGCGAATTCCATTAAAATTACGTAAGTATAAAACTGAAGGTAAGCGATTATAACTAGAAATAGCCTGAATGTAAGACGAGAACGGTGTCTAATGATTAGACTCCACAAAACCTACAAGAAAAACTGTTTGGAGATACTATGGACTTAATAACGCGAGGATATAGGTGATTTCCTAAAAAACAGGGCTTTACCACTATAACTCGGTTTCAAAGAAAAAGTCGATTTTTTCCTAATTCTGTGTGTTTTTCTTACAGGTTTTACCTTATTCGATGCTTGTGAACTGGGACTGACCGGCCGAGAGAAAAACAGCACGAAAAAGGAAGAAACAAAAATGTTTAGAATTCCATTAAAATTACGTAAGTATAAAACTGAAGGTAAGCGATTATAACTAGAAATGGCCTGAATGCGGCACGAGAACGGTGTCTAATAATTAGACTACACAAATACTACAAGAAAACACTGTTTGGAGATACTATGGACTTAATAACGCGAGGATATAGGTGATTTCCTAAAAACAGGGCTTTACCACTAAAACTCGGTTTCAAAGAAAAAGTCGATTTTTTCCTACTGGCCTTTTCTTTCCAGATTTCGCTCGATTCAACGGTTTTGGACCGGACTGACCCATCCAGAGCAAAACCAGCACGAAAACCGAAGAAATAAAATTTTTATGCTAAATAAAAAACAAATTTGGACTGCTTGAGATTCTAATACACAAAGATATCGGTGAATTCCTATAAAACAGGACATCACCACTACACCTCGGTTTCAAAGAAAAGTCGATTTTTCTAATTCTCAGTCTTTTCTTTCCAGATTTCGCTCGATTCAACGGTTTTGGACCGGGACTGACCTACCCAGAGCAAAACCAGCACGAAAAACGAGGAAATAAATTTTTTACAAGTGCAATAAAATTACGTAATTATAAAACTAAAAATAACAGATTAGAACTAGAAATGGCTGAAATGCGGCGTAAGATGAGTATCTTACGATAAGATTAAACGAATGCAAGAATAAAAACAAATTTGGACTGTTTGAGATTCTACACAGAGATATCGGTGAATTCCTATAAATCAGGACATTACCACTACACCTCGGTTTCAAAGAAAAAGTCGATTTTTTCCTAATTTTCAGTCTTTTCTTTCCAGATTTCGCTCGATTCAACGGTTTTGGACCGACTGACCCATCCAGAGCAAAACCAGCACGAAAACGAGGAAATAAATTTTTTACAAGTGCAATAAAATTACGTAATTATAAAACTAAAAATAAATAGGATTAGAACTAGAAATGGCCGAAATGCGGCGTAAGATGAGTATCTAACGATAAGGTTAAACGAATGCAAGAATAAAAACAAATTTGACTGTTTGAGATTCTAATATTAATAAAGATATCGGTGAATTCCTATAAAACAGGACATCACCACTACACCTCGGTTTCAAAGAAAAGTCGATTTTTCCTAATTCTGTGTGTTTTTCTTACAGGTTTTACCTTATTCGATGCTTGTGAACTGGGACTGACCGGCCGAGAGCAAAACAGCACGAAAAAGGAAGAAAGCCAGAATTCCATTAAAATTACGTAAGTATAAAACTGAAGACAAGCGATTATAACTAGAAATGGCCTGAATGCGGCACGAGAACGGTGTCTAATGATTAGACTACACAAATACTACAAGAAAAACTGTTTGGAGATACTATGGACTTAATAACGCGAGGATATAGGTGATTTCCTATAAAACAGGGCTTTACCACTAAAACTCGGTTTCAAAGAAAAAGTCGATTTTTCCTTAATTTCGTCTTTTCTTTCCAGGTTTCGCTTGATTCAACGGTTGTGGACCGGGACTGACCCATCCAGAGCAAAACCAGCACGAAAACGAAGAAATAAAATCTTTACAAGCAATAAAATTACGTAATTATAAAACTAAAAACAACAGATTAGAACTAGAAATGGCTGAAATGCGGCGCAAGATGAGTATCTAACGATAAGGTTAAACGAATGCCAAACAGGGCTTTACCACTCAAAACTCGGTTTCAAAGAAAAAGTCGATTTTTCCTTAATTTCGTCTTTTCTTTCCAGGTTTCGCTTGATTCAACGGTTGTGGACCGGGACTGACCTACCCAGAGCTAAACCAGCACGAAATACGAAGAAATAAAATTTTACAAGTGCAATAAAATTACGTAATTATAAAACTAAAAATAACAGATTAGAACTAGAATGGCCGAAATGCGGCGCAAGATGAGCATCTAACGATAAGGTTAAACGAATGCTACAATAAAAACAAATTTGACTGCTTGAGATTCTAATACACAAAGATATCGGTGAATTCCTATAAAACAGGACATCACCACTACACCTCAGTTTCAAAGAAAAAGCCGATTTTTTTCCTAATTCTCAGTCTTTTCTTTCCAGGTTTCGCTTCATTCAACGGTTGTGGACTGGACTGACCTACCCAGAGCAAAACCAGCACGAAAAACGAGGAAATATTTTTTACAAGCGCAATAAAATTACGTAAATATAAAACTGAAGGTAAGCGATTATAACTAGAAATGGCCTGAATGCGGCACGAGAACGGTGTCTAATGATTAGACTACACAAAAACTACAAGAAAAACTGTTTGGAGATACTATGGACTTAATAACGCGAGGATATAGGTGATTTCCTATAAAACAGGGCTTTACCACTAAAACTCGGTTTCAAAGAAAAAGTCGATTTTTTCCTAATTCTCAGTCTTTTCTTTCCAGGTTTCGCTTGATTCAACGGTTGTTGACCGGGACTGACCCATCCAGAGCAAAACCAGCACGAAAAACGAAGAAATAAAATTTTTACAAGTGCAATAAAATTACGTAATTATAAAACTAAAAACAACAGATTAGAACTAGAAATGGCCGAAATGCGGCGCAAGATGAGTATCTAACGATAAGGTTAAACGAATGCTAAAACAGGGCTTTACCACTAAAACTCGGTTTCAAAGAAAAGTCGATTTTTCCTAATTCTCAGTCTTTTCTTTCCAGATTTCGCCTGATTCAACGGTTGTGGACCGGGACTGACCTACCCAGAGCTAAACCAGCACGAAATAATGAAGAAATAAAATTTTACAAGTGCAATAAAATTACGTAATTATAAAACTAAAATAAATAGATTAGAACTAGAAATGGCTGAAATGCGGCGTAAGATGAGTATCTAACGATAAGGTTAAACGAATGCTACAATAAAAACAAATTTGGACTGTTTGAGATTCTAATACACAGAGATATCGGTGAATTCCTATAACTGGTGACATTACCACTACACCTCGGTTTCAAAGAAAAGTCGATTTTTCCTAATTCTCAGTCTTTTCTTTCCAGATTTCGTTTGATTCAACGGTTTTGGACCGGGACTGACCTACCCAGAGCAAAACCAGCACGAAAACGAGGAAATAAATTCTTTTTAAGGCGTACAAAATTCACGTAATTATAAAACTAAAAATAACAGATTAGAACTAGAATGGCCGAAATGCGGCGTAAGATGAGTATCTTACGATAAGATTAAACGAATGCAAGAATAAAACAAATTTGGACTGTTTGAGATTCTAATTAGAGATATCGGTGAATTCTATAAATCAGGACATCACCACTACACCTCGGTTTCAAAGAAAAGTCGATTTTTCCTAATTTCAGTCTTTTCTTTCCAGATTTCGCTCTGATTCAACGGTTTTGGACCGGGACTGACCCATCCAGAGCAAAACCAGCATCGAAAACGAGGAAGAATTTTTACAAGCAATAAAATTACGTAATTATAAAACTAAAAATAACAGATTAGAACTAGAATGGCCGAAATGCGGCGCAAGATGAGTATCTAACGATAAGGTTAAACGAATGCTACAATAAAAACAAATTTGGACTGTTTGAGATTCTAATATTAATAAAGATATCGGTGAATTCCTATAAATCAGACATCACCACTACACCTCGGTTTCAAAGAAAAAGTCGATTTTTCCTAATTCTGTGTGTTTTTCTTACAGGTTTTACCTTATTCGATGCTTGTGAACTGGGACTGACCGGCCGAGAGCAAAAACAGCACGAAAAAGGAAGAAACAAAAATGTTTAGAATTCCATTAAAATTACGTAAGTATAAAACTGAAGGTGTTGATTATAACTAGAAATGGCCTGAATGCGGCACGAGAACGGTGTCTAATAATTAGACTACACAAATACTACAAGAAAAACTGTTTGGAGATACTATGGACTTAATAACGAGAGGATATAGGTGATTTCCTATAAAACAGGGCTGTACCCACTAAAACTCGGTTTCAAAGAAAAAGTCGATTTTTCCTAATTCTGTGTGTGTTTTTCTTACAGGTTTTACCTTATTCGATGCTTGTGAACTGGGACTGACCGGCCGAGAGCAAAAACAGCACGAAAAAGGAAGAAACAAAAATGTTTAGAATTCCATTAAAATTACGTAAGCATAAAACTGAAGGTGCTGATTATAACTAGAAATGGCCTGAATGCGGCATCGAGAACGGTGTCTAAATACTAGACTCCACAAAACCTACAAGAAAAACTGTTTGGAGATACTATGGACTTAATAACGCGAGGATATAGGTGATTTCTATAAACAGGGCTGTACCACTAAAACTCGGTTTCAAAGAAAAAGTCGATTTTTCCTAATTTCAGTCTTTCTTTCCACATTTCGCCTGATTCAAAGGTTGTGGACCGGGACTGACCCATCCAGAGCAAAACCAGCACGAAAAACGAAGAAATAAAAATTTTTACAAGTGCAATAAAATTACGTAATTATAAAACTAAAATAAATAGATTAGAACTAGAAATGGCTGAAATGCGGCGTAAGATGAGTATCTTACGATAAGATTAAACGAATGCAAGAATAAAACAAATTTGACTGTTTGAGATCTCTAATACACAGAGATATCGGTGAATTCTATAAATCAGACATCACCACTACACCTCGGTTTCAAAGAAAAAGTCGATTTTTCCTAATTTCAGTCTTTTCCAGGTTTCGCCTGATTCAACGGTTTTGGACCGGGACTGACCTACCCAGAGCAAAACCAGCACGAAAAACGAGGAAATAATTTTTTACAAGTGCAATAAAATTACGTAATTATAAAACTAAAAATAACAGATTAGAACTAGAAATGGCCGAAATGCGCAAGATGAGTATCTAACGATAAGGTTAAACGAATGCTACAATAAAAACAAATTTGGACTGCTTGAGATTCTAATAATAATAAAGATATCGGTGAATTCTATAAAACAGGACATCACCACTACACCTCGGTTTCAAAGAAAAAGTCGATTTTTCCTAATTCTGTGTTTTTCTTACAGGTTTTACCTTATTCGATGCTTGTGAACTGGGACTGACCGGCCGAGAGCAAAAACAGCACGAAAAAGGAAGAAACAAAATGTTTAGAATCTAATAAAATTACGTAAGTATAAAACTGAAGGTAAGCGATTATAACTAGAAATGGCCTGAATGCGGCACGAGAACGGTGTCTAATAATTAGACTACACAAATACTACAAGAAAACACTGTTTGGAGATACCATGGACTTAATAACGCGAGGATATAGGTGATTTCCTATAAAACAGGGCTGTACCACTAAAACACGGTTTCCAAAGAAAAAGTCGATTTTTCCTAATTCTCAGTCTTTCTTTCCAGGTTTCTGCTTGATTCAACGGTTGTGGACCGACTGACCTACCCAGAGCAAAACCAGCACGAAATACGAAGAAATAAAAATTTTTACAAGCGCAATAAAATTACGTAATTATAAAACTAAAAATAACAGATTAGAACTAGAAATGGCCGAAATGCGGCGCAAGATGAGTATCTAACGATAAGGTTAAACGAATGCTACAATAAAAACAAATTTGACTGCTTGAGACTTAATAATAAAGATATCGGTGAATTCCTATAAAACAGGACTACACCACTGGCCACCTCGGTTTCAAAGAAAAAGTCGATTTTTCTACTCCTGTGTTTTTCTTACAGGTTTTACCTTATTCGATGCTTGTGAACTGGGACTGACCGGCCGAGAGCAAAAACAGCACGAAAAAGGAAGAAACAAAAATGTTTAGAATTCCATTAAAATTACGTAAGTATAAAACTGAAGACAAGCGATTATAACTAGAAATGGCCTGAATGCGGCACGAGAACGGTGTCTAATGATTAGACTACACAAATACTACAAGAAAAAACTGTTTGGAGATACTATGGACTTAATAACGCGAGGATATAGGTGATTTCCTATAAAACAGGGCTTTACCACTAAAACTCGGTTTCAAAGAAAAAGTCGATTTTTTCCTAATTCTCAGTCTTTTTCTTCCAGGTTTCTGCTTGATTCAACGGTTGTGGACCGGGACTGACCCATCCAGAGCAAAACCAGCACGAAATACGAAGAAATAAAAATTTTTACAAGTGCAATAAAATTACGTAATTATAAAACTAAAACAACAGATTAGAACTAGAAATGGCCGAAATGCGGCGCAAGATGAGTATCTAACGATAAGGTTAAACGAATGCTAAAACAGGGCTTTACCACTCAAAACTCGGTTTCAAAGAAAAAGTCGATTTTTCCTAATTCTCGTCTTTTCTTTCCAGGTTTCTGCTTGATTCAACGGTTGTGGACCGGGACTGACCTACCCAGAGCTAAACCAGCACGAAATACGAAGAAATAAAAATTTTTACAAGTGCAATAAAATTACGTAATTATAAAACTAAAAATAACAGATTAGAACTAGAAATGGCCGAAATGCGGCGCAAGATGAGTATCTAACGATAAGGTTAAACGAATGCTACAATAAAAAACAAATTTGGACTGCTTGAGATTCTAATAATAAAGATATCGGTGAATTCCTATAAAACAGGACATCACCACTACACCTTGCCTCAAAGAAAAAGTCGATTTTTCCTAATTCTCAGTCTTTCTTTCCAGGTTTCGCTTGATTCAACGGTTGTGGACCGGGACCGACCTACCCAGAGCAAAACCAGCACGAAAAAACGAGGAAATATTTTTTTACAAGTGCAATAAAATTACGTAAATATAAAACTGAAGGTAAGCGATTATAACTAGAAATGGCCTGAATGCGGCACGAGAACGGTGTCTAATGATTAGACTACAATAAATACTACAAGAAAAAACTGTTTGAGATACTATGGACTTAACGAGAGGATATAGGTGATTTCCTATAAAACAGGGCTGTACCACTAAAACACGGTTTCAAAGAAAAAGTCGATTTTTCCTAATTTCAGTCTTTCTTTCCAGGTTTCTGCTTTGATTCAACGGTTGTGGACCGACTGACCTACCCAGAGCAAAACCAGCACGAAAAACGAAGAAATAAAAATTTTTACAAGTGCAATAAAATTACGTAATTATAAAACTAAAATAAATAGATTAGAACTAGAAATGCATACGAAATGCGGCGCAAGATGAGTATCTAACGATAAGGTTAAACGAATGCTACAATAAAAACAAATTTGGACTGCTTGAGATTCTAATATTAAAGATATCGGTGAATTCCTATAAAACAGGACTACACCACTACACCTCGGTTTCAAAGAAAAGCCGATTTTTTCTAATTCTGTGTGTTTTTCTTACAGGTTTTACCTGATTCGATGCTTGTGAACTGGGACTGACCGGCTGAGAGCAAAACAGCACGAAAAAGGAAGAAACAAAAATGTTTAGAATTCCATTAAAATTACGCAAGTATAAAACTGAAGGTAAGCGATTATAACTAGAAATGGCCTGAATGCGGCACGAGAACGGTGCCCAATGATTAGACTACACAAATACTACAAGAAAAACTGTTTGAGATACTATGGACTTAACGAGGATATATAGGTGATTTCTATAAAAACAGGGCTTTACCAATAGTGGTATAGACCACGGTTTCAAAGATAAAGTCGATTTTTCCTAATTCTGTGTGTTTTTCTTACAGGTTTTACCTGATTCGATGCTTCAGAACTGGGACTGACCGGCCGAGAGCAAAACAGCACGAAAAAGGAAGAAACAAAAATGTTTAGAATTCCATTAAAATTACGTAAGTATAAAACCGAAGGTAAGCGATTATAACCAGAAATGGCCTGAATGCGGCACGAGAACGGTGCCCAATGATTAGACTACACAAAACTACAAGAAAAACTGTTTGGAGATACTATGGACTTAATAACGCGAGGATATAGGTGATTTCCTATAAAACAGGGCTTTACCACTAAAACTCGGTTTCAAAGAAAAAGTCGATTTTTCCTAATTCTCAGTCTTTTTTCTTTCCAGGTTTCGCTTGATTCAACGGTTGTGGACCGGGACTGACCTACCCAGAGCTAAACCAGCACGAAATACGAAGAAATAAAAATTTTTACAAGTGCAATAAAATTACGTAATTATAAAACTAAAAATAACAGATTAGAATCCAGAAATGGCCGAAATGTGGCGCAAGATGAGTATCTAACGATAAGGTTAAACGAATGCTACAATAAAAACAAATTTGACTGCTTGAGATTCTAATACACAAAGATATCGGTGAATTCCTATAAAACAGGACATCACCACTACACCTCGGTTTCAAAGAAAAAGTCGATTTTTCCTAATTCTGTGTGTTTTTCTTACAGGTTTTACCTGATTCGATGCTTGTGAACTGGGACTGACCGGCCGAGAGCAAAACAGCACGAAAAAGGAAGAAACAAAAATGTTTAGGAATTCCATTAAAATTACGTAAGTATAAAACTGAAGGTAAGCGATTATAACTAGAAATGGCCTGAATGCGGCACGAGAACGGTGTCTCATGATTAGACTACACAAAACTACAAGAAAAACTGTTTGAGATACTATGGACTTAATAACGCGAGGATATAGGTGATTTCCTATAAAACAGGGCTTTACCACTAAAACTCGGTTTCCAAAGAAAAGTCGATTTTTTCCTAATTTCAGTCTTTCCAGGTTTCTGCCTGATTCAACGGTTGTGGACCAGGACTGACCTACCCAGAGCAAAACCAGCACGAAATACGAAGAAATAAAAATTTTTACAAGTGCAATAATAAAATTACGTAATTATAAAACTAAAAATAGATTAGAACTAGAAATGGCCGAAATGCGGCGCAAGATGAGTATCTAACGATAAGGTTAAACGAATGCTACAATAAAAACAACAACAAATTTGACTGCTTGAGATTCTAATACACAAAGATATCGGTGAATTCCTATAAAACAGGACATCACCACTACACCTCGGTTTCAAAGAAAAGTCGATTTTTTCTAATTCTGTGTGTTTTTCTTGCGCTCTAATTTCGATTCGAAGCTTGTGGACCGGGACTGATCGGCCGAGAGCAAAACAGCACGAAAAAGGAAGAAACAAAAATGTTTAGGAATTCCATTAAAATTACGTAAGTATAAAACTGAAGATAAGCGATTATAACTAGAAATGGCCTGAATGCGGCACGAGAACGGTGTCTAATGATTAGACTACACAAAACTACAAGAAAAACTGTTTGGAGATACTATGGACTTAATAACGAGGATATATAGGTGATTTCTAAAAACAGGGCTTTACCACTATAACTCGGTTTCAAAGAAAAAGTCGATTTTTTCCTAATTCTCAGTCTTTTCTTTCCAGGTTTCGCCTGATTCAACGGTTTTGGACCGGGACTGACCTACCCAGAGCAAAACCAGCACGAAAAACGAGGAAATATTTTTTTTTACAAGTGCAATAAAATTACGTAAATATAAAACTGAAGGTAAGCGATTATAATCCAGAAATGGCCTGAATGCGGCATCGAGAACGGTGTCTACGATTAGACTACACAAATACTACAAGAAAACCGTTTGAGATACTATGGACTTAATAAATTTATAGTGATATAGGTGATTTCCTATAAAACAGGGCTTTACCACTATAACTCGGTTTCAAAGAAAAAGTCGATTTTTTCCTAATTCTGTGTGTTTTTCTTACAGGTTTTACCTGATTTGATGCTTGTGAACTGGGACTGACCGGCCGAGAGTAAAAACAGCACGAAAAAGGGAGAAGCAAAAATGTTTAGAATTCCATTAAAATTACGTAAGTATAAAACTGAAGAAAAGCGATTATAACTAGAAATGGCCTGAATGCGGCACGAGAACGGTGTCTAATAATTAGACTATACAAATACTACAAGAAAAAACTGTTTGGAGATACTATGGACTTAATAACGAGAGGATATAGGTGATTTCCTATAAAACAGGGCTGTACCACTATAACACGTTTTCAAAGAAAAAGTCGATTTTTTCCTAATTCTCAGTCTTTTCTTTCCAGGTTTCGCTTGATTCAACGGTTGTGGACCGGGACTGACCTACCCAGAGCAAAACCAGCACGAAAAACGAGGAAATAAATTTTTTTACAAGTGCAATAAAATTACGTAAATATAAAACTGAAGGTGCTGATTATAACTAGAAATGAACTGAATGCGGCACGAGAAGTACTAGTAAGAATGCATAGTTTCTAGTGATGATTTTGAATTAGTTGTTGTTTGATCATAAATTCTTAATTTTAAACACATTTACTTCAACACTGATAATTATAAAACTGCTAGCTAAATTAATAAGAGATTTTATGACAGACGTTCGAGAAATCGACTCGCAGAATATTTTAATACAATAAAGGTTACGTTAGGAACGCGCTCATTGTTTAGTGTTAATGTCTGCCTTTTTTATATAGTGGCAAACGAAGAAGCAGCTGAAGGTCACCACTACCCATGAACATACGCAACACCAGATCGCAGATGCGCTGCCGGCCTATAAAAAAGGCACTTATCTTGAAGGTCCCTAAGTCGCATCTATTCGGAAATACCGCTGGCGACTGGTGATTCTATTAGAGTAGTTGTGCGTGGCAGAAAATTGTAAGAACAGCTTACAGTGGTCAATTACCAACCATCAAAATGATGATGGATGTAATTTTAAATTCCATCTTTTATACGACGTTTAATCTCAGCGGTTGTAATTAATCCGAACAACTCCTCAGAACACTCGCCATGGTAAATTCGGTAAAATGCATACAGACGCAACATCTCTTCGCAAAGATCAATAAATCAAAGAGACAGGAAAGTACCTGACGTTACTTATCAGATTTACAGTAATAGAGCCACAATGCAAATTGTCTCTAGTTACAGTATGAATGGTTCGACTCTACCAGGGAAGGACTGCACCTCACAGAATACGAGCGTAAAATAGCAGCATAATGTTGCTGTGTTTTGTCTGGTTAGTGCAGGAGCTGAGACCTTTATTACTTTGTATTAGGCATTATCATTACGATTCCTATCGAGGATTAATGTAAGTTTCATAGGCCACTGGGAACACATACTATCAAGTGAACCTTTGTCATCCTGAATACCATAAAAACATGTGTGTTCCAAATTAAAAAAGATCGTAGTATACCCTCCGCAGATGCCATTTAAGATGACTTCTAAACCGAACCATTATATTATATTAACCACGCCAAGGTAAAACTGAAAACCGCGACTAGCAATGTATGTTATTAATTTGCGACATGTCATTGATATACAGAAGAAACAAGGTAGGAGACAGCATACAGCCTTGTGGAACACCAGCATTCACTGGTTTGGAGTCGGAGCATGCACCATCGACTATGATACTACGGTTCGTACGTGAGAAAACTGGTGACCGATTTGTCGGGAAGCCTATTAAAAAGCGTTTTGTACCAAACTGATTGAAGGCCTTCGCTACGTCCAGACTAACCGCCAAGGTTCCTCATCCTTGGTCTCCACTGCTTGCGTCCATCATCGTGTCAAGTAGACCAGCTGAGTGACACCAACAGTAGCCGTACTAATGGTCACTAAATCAGCTGGTTCTCCTCTAGGTACTTCCATGAGCTGACAGCTTACAATGGATTCCATTATTTTCGAGAACAAAGGGATGTTGGGAGTACGAAAGCTACCTTCCAGCACGAGTAAGAGTACTGAAAAGACGCCTAAGAGAAGAGCTTTACACCCTTATGCCTGCAGAAATCGGACATCTGGCATGGAGCTCACACCGCAAGATGATCGGCGGTGAGTTCCCGTCATCAAGACAAATTAGACGCAAAAAGAGAGGCTAAGAAATCAGCTTTCTCCTTTGCGTCATGGGCTAACGTGTCGTCTCCTTTGAACAGAGATTTAACACATGTTTCTTAAAAAATATATGCATTTCAATGTGTAAATGAACTTATGGCAACATAAATTAAATATCGATAACGCCTTTTCTTCGATTTTTAATTCTTCTTTCAAATAATACTGTAACAATTTTTCATGAACTCACCTTTAATTCCTAACTAAAAATCATACCACCGTCTTTTATATTCTTCCAATTAAAACAACTTCCCAATTAAATAAAATTTCATAAATCACTTCAATGTTCTAAAATTAATAATAATCTATAAATGTGAACAAATTATTTTAAAGTACTGTAACATCAATATATTAATTAAATGAAGCATATAAAAGCATACTGTTCATTTGCAATCACACTGACACAAATTATAACAATTAAAAATCGCGACTAATAAACCGGAATTATGTAATATACCATTTTATTAACACATTGAAATACTGAATTTTGTCTGAACCTTTTAACTCCTTACAAAATTGTATATGTTTTAAGATATTCAACAACCAAATTTAAAAATAATCGATCAAATCGTTCAATGTATAATAGTTATTATCAGCTTTCGCGAATATTGCAATGGTGCTCAAATAAAGTATACCGTAACTTAACTAGAAAACAGTTTAAAGCTTTATAAAACCAATTGTTCTTTTATTCTTTTTTTAAAAATTCATAGTTGCGTCTTTATAAATACTATTCTTATTCTATTATTACTTCTAACTTAAATTTTGTCTATATCTTTTCTTTCACATTTCAGTTTGACTACTTCTTTCTTCTATTACACGTCAATAATACCAGCTAAATACACAGATTTCCTACTTCTACATTTGTAATGCAATTTTTCTTTTCTTAATAATTTGCGGTACCTGTGATAAATTTAAGAGCAAATTATTATTATTAAGATTTTCACAGGCACTGCAATTATTAGGCTCGTAGCATGTTAGCTTTGTTATACGAACAATATTTAAAATTACGAAATAAGAATGCCTGAGTGCAAGATTTGGAAATACTTGACATCCCAATAAAATCTGGTGGTCCGACAGATTGAAAAATAATTAACCCACAAATGTCCATGTGCGATATCGTCGATATGGAATTACAGAAAATATTTTCTTACCATCTTCATGATTAGCAATCCACCGCTGCGGTATTTGTAAGTAGTTTTACCTCGTACTATTACTTCGTGGAATCAGCTGTCGTCAGCGGTATTTCAGAACCAATTAGACTTAGAGAACTTCGAGTAAAGACGACGAACTTAAAAATGGAGAAAAAGAAGAATTATTTAACTCTTTAAAAAAAAATATATGTTGATATATATCTTTTACATAAATACTTATTATATAGCACTCCACTGATTCACATATCGTTTTAATCTTGATATTGAAAGTCATGAAATGTTCGGCATTAAGTTTTTCGTAGAATTGTTGTTAGACTATTGGTTTCTACGTCATAATTATTACATGCTCAAATTTTGTTTAGTATAACTTTAGGGACCAGAATTGTAACAGTTATATTATAAAATAATAATTATTATAATATAAATAACGAATAGTAATTTGATCTAAGTACGAAACATAATCAGATATACTCTTTATGCTAATAATAAGTTGTTTAGTTTATCTGAATCGTGGATCTGATTATGTTCTTGTGTGTTTTGATACACATATGCATATTGTTTTCGGACAATTTAATAACTAGTCATGAAATACAGCTATACCTTGGTTTTTTTCTTAGTTCATACAACACATAACTTGACGTCAATCCTTTTACACTAACAAATGTATATACATAGATATGGTTTTAAATAAAAATATATAAATCCATCCCATCTCTTTAACTAGTAACTATAAATATTTCACTTAGAAACATTTTATACTCTTTATTGAAACTTGCTTCTATTCAAGTGGCCTTTGTGATTATTAAACATTTATTTTTAAACCGTTATGTATGCGTTGGTGTATGGCAAGGAGAGAAGCAAGAAAGCGAATTAGAATCAGAATTGAGCATAATGAAAAATCGTAATTTCTATTTAATCATCTATTTGATGAATGAAAGTATTTATGTGGATTTATTTAAAAATGAACTCTACATTGCAACACAAGCTCTAAATTTCTTTCGATTATCGTCGAATATAGTTGATATCAAAACTTTATTAGAACTATTCGAGTAATTGAATGTTGAGAATTGTTTATTAAGAATAAGAGAAAAAATTATATGTGTAGTATGTTAAAATTAAATAATGATGGCCCCCTAAAGTTAATACCATGTACATAAAACAGATTAGATAAGGTTTTTGTTTCTATCTCAAAACTACAACGTGAAGGTCGTTCATAGGACATTCGATTAAAGGTTAGCGAACAACACTACTTACTTCCGTTAACCAATATCGATAAGTCACATCCCTATCATTGCAATTTATAATTCTTAAGTTGGCAAAAGGTTACGCAAAGCTACTTTTATTTTAATGTAAAGTAAATATTGTCATATTTCTTTTAGTTTATAATGAATAATGCAAAAACAATGTACTTGTACACCTCTTTAAAGCCAGTACATTGTATCTCGTAAATTCTAAATTTATAACTCTGCATGAATATCTATTAGTTATCGTCACACTATTATTGACATATTCTATAAAATAATACAATATTACGTAAGATAACGATATAAAATGTATTTTGCTGATATTAGCCAAAAATATACTATAAGAAAAATGTAATTTATCATTAAAACATTCACTGCGCAGAAGCGCGCTAGTTGCGCCGATGTTTAGCGCGCATCGGTTGGCAGTACTGTGCCGTATCCTCCAAGTTAATTCCACCGGTCGCCATTACCACGCCACCGGATCAAGAGTCTGTCACAGTGCATTTAGTTTGTGTTTAAATAGTTAGACATATTTACAGTTCTTTGTTTTTGTGTTTATAGGTCACCTAAATAAGTTTATTTCAAAATGTCTGATGAAAAAAAGGTACAGATATTATAGTATTATCAGTCAATTCATACAACGCTAGCTTCACACCCCACAGCCATGGCGCTTTGCGTAAAATGTGGTTAATTTTTGAGTCCTTTCTGTTGTTGTACATTATTTCTGTGTGATTATTATTGCAATTCCATGTCTAATTTTTGTGATTTTCAGGGAGAAAGTGAACACATCAACTTGAAAGTATTAGGTCAAGATAATGCTATTGTCCAGTTCAAAATCAAAAAACACACACCGCTCAGAAAGCTAATGAATGCTTATTGTGACAGAGCGGTATGTATTCCTTCTTTTCTAGTTACTTCTAGATTAACAAGCTAGAAATTTATGAAATGACCGTTATTTTTATTAATATTGTTGCCTAAGTTTTCGACTCGGATCTATTCCAGAGCAGCACTTTCTTTGTTAATATATAGTGGGGTTACAAAATGTTGAAATATATCAATAAATATTATTTAGATCTCTGCACTTTAAAATGCTTTATAATTTTTACTTCTAATAAAATTAATCAAGATTTAAGTTTAATGTGCTTATAACAGTCTTGCACATTCCTAAAACTGACTCCATACACACAAATATTCATTCTTAAGATTCTTTTACCGACACTGGGTTACTCGTTAGTTCCAGTAATTTCCTGGTGCTATGGACTCTTGCTACAGACATTTCTTAGCTGTGGATGGCTTCTATGTAATATCAACATGGTGGTTACCTTTGATTCAGTATCTTTGTACTCCTATATGTATAATAAACTTGGAGTACAAAGATTTTGTTCTCTGCCATTTTTCCCAGTTACAATTGTAGCTTAAATAAGAAAGCATCGTTTTTGTTAAGGAACAAATACAACATGTAGCCATGCTGCAGTTTATTTCACAAATGAGTGCAATATATTTTAGGAGTTGTTTCCGTTTCCAAATTTTGCGCCAATTCTGAAAATTTTTACACTTAGTAACACAACTCTTCAAAAATTAATGGCGCCGCCAGAGCCAATATTGATCACTTGCTAAAACTGAACTGTGTACTTACTTGTCACCCTTACTGTCATAAAAATTAAAAACTTTATATTCACATGCTCCTATTATCTATTAATTATAACATTAAAGGTAAAAGCAAGAAAATTATGACAAAACTCTCAACATAAAATGTTTGACTATTTCTGAATGAAATACATAGGTGCATCAGTGCTAGTTTTTCTTGTAATATCAACCTTTTTATTTATTTTCATATTGTTTCATGCTATTAAGAAACAACTTACCAAAGGCTCCATCTTTGTAACCTTTGTTTATAAATGTCTGTCTCAGAATTCATTGCCCACAAAATATCTAAATTCTAAGTTGAGACAAATAAATTTTGAGTATAGGGTGGTAGCAAACAAATAGATGAAAATTGTAAAAAACATTGTATTCATCAAGTGTTCTTTAATTTAAAATTTTAGTCATATTGTATTTTAAATTTCATATTATTGGTTCAATAGATTTGGGTAGAAGGGGGTAAATGTCATATTAATTATATTAACAATTGATGGGCAACATTTATTAATCTTATATTGATTAAATTTCAAATTTTAATTATGTACAAGAAATGTTTATTTAATTTATAACATATATATATTTTTAATTCTATAATATTATTTTATTTTCTGCTTTAAGGGTCTATCGATGCAAGTGGTCAGATTCAGATTTGATGGACAACCCATTAATGAAAATGACACACCAACATCACTGGAGATGGAAGAGGGCGACACAATAGAGGTCTACCAGCAGCAGACTGGAGGGCTTTTCAGCGTAGTTAATATTTTAAGGAATAGTCCAGTTTCTGTGGAAAGATCACCACAGTGCGCCCATCTCAAATGTTAACATTAAGTTAATTTTAATAACAACATTTGTAACTATATGTCAGGATGTATGGGAAAGTTAAGATGAACAATTGCACTGCAGAATTATTTCTTTTTTCGTGTTGTTGTGCATCTTGCAACTTTCAAATTAATTTAGGTGAAAATTTGAAGTAAAACCAAATGCTATAAGTAACTTCTAAACAATTATTCCATTGTGATGATTTTAGTTGACATGTCTGTAGAATCAGCTAGGATTTTGAATGCTGGAATCACTCAAGACATTTCCAGGTTTTTTGTGGTAAATATAATTTATTAGACAAGAGTTAATCCCATTGTCAACTCTGATGTACCTATCTGAAATAAAGTAAATGTAATAATTATGCTGGTTTCATTATTTCATATTGTTGTATTACACCTATTTTATGTACTAGAGATATTACATAGAAAATTAACAGTCATCACTGATAACATCATCCTTACTATCAATTTTCTGACTACTACATTTTAATATACTAATAAATCTCATCTAAATTTAATGCCCAACAAGCTTTGAGAAATAATTGAATGAAGCCTGACAATAAGTACTTTTTTATCGATTCCACATATTTTTAAGGCCCAAATTGCTCGAGCATTGTTTCCTAAATACACATACTTATTCAATTCTAACAGAGATAAATAGTATACAAGAAATAATTTCTAACAGCAGTGCTTGTGCACGCTTCTCGTGGCACCGCATCTTTGCGTCTTCACGGTCGAACTTCCTTCAATGTCCGTTGCATCTCAAGCTGCCCACCGACAGGCGAGGTCCCTCAGACCAAAACTATAGTCAACTGGCGTGCTCTCGAAGGTAAACTCAGAGCCACGACCACCCAGCAGCTAGATCGTCTCAATTAACGAGATCGACTCACCCGACAAGGCGTTTCTGGCGATCGACTCTTTAACTTCGCACCCTAGTTCGGCTGTCGAAGACTCGAAAGGACGGTCCCTGCGTCGACCGATCAATTCGGGGTCCTTCCTCGAGCCTCCGTCGACTGATAAGATCAAAAATCGCGCGGCTAAGCTTCACGATAGATACCCGACGGATGTTAATCGCGTTAGACTGCGCCACCTCCAAAGGGAGGTCAAAGAGCGCATAAAATCATATAATAATCAAAATGGGGCGACCTGCTAGCAGACCTCGAGCCTTCGAATACCGCTTACTGGCGTGTGGCGCAGGGTCTCAAAGCAGACACCATCTCGCAAATGCCCTCTAATTTTACTGGATAACGCTACTCGCATTCGATGATACGGAGAAAGCCGAATATCTCGCGGAAAGTCTAGAGATAATGCTCCCCGTCGAACTCCCCCGCGGATCAAGACCACCTCCGAAAGGTGAACGCCGACGTGGCGCTTAGGGCGTCGTTACCACCAGTGGGCGAACTGTTAGAACCCGTGACCACCGACGAGGTCACCAACATTATAAAACCTCAAAAGAGCGAGTCAGCTCCCGGTCCCGACGGGATTAATAATAAAATAATTAAAGCGCTTCCCCGCTAATATCATCTGCCTTTGTGGCAATATTCAATACGCTCCTCTCCAGCTGCTCCTTCCCGGATGCCTGGAAGGAAGTGTGGATCGTCATCGGGATACCCAAACCGCACAAAACCGCGGAACCTCCCCACCAGCTATCGCCCAATCAGTCTCCTGAACTCCGTGGGCAAGGTATACGAAAGGATTATTCTTAGGCGACTTAAAGAACACGTCCTAGCTAATAGATTACTTCCCGACGAACAGTTCGGGTTTAGGAATACGCACTCCTGCGTTCAACAGGCCTTCCGCTTAACGGAACACATTCTCGCAGGGCTAACCCTGAAAACCCCATCGGTACTGGTGCACTATTCTTCGATGTTGCAAAGGCATTCGACAAAGTCTGGCATAACGGTTTAATTTATAAACTTCACTCCATCAATACAGATACGCACATCATACGAGCCTTCTTGTCGAATCGCACTTTCGATATCGAGTCGACGGCACGCGCCTCGCCGGCCGCTCCTAGCAGGTGTCCTCAGGGCTCCTGCCCTCTTTGTTCACTTTATTACGCGATGTCCTGAAAGATCCGCAGGTCAGTCTTGCGCTGCAGACGATACCGCCCTATACTCATTCAAACTTACACAAGGGCCGTATCACCATCCGACTCCAAGCCGCAGCCAACCGCCTCGCCGAGTGGTTTCGCTATGGAGAATCGAAATTAACCCGGATAAAAGTGCAGCAGTCTTCTTCTGGAGAGGCTCATCCGATCCATTCTGCACTGCATCAGTACCTAACCGTAGAAAGCTAGGACATATCACGATCTTCGACCGTCCCATTCCTTGGTGTTCCGTCAAATACCTAGGGGTCACCTTTGACCATAAACTCAACTTCCATCCATTAAAAATGCGGAGGAATAAGGTCATATGTTTGTCATGAGCCGGCTTCACCCGCTCATCTGCGCTAAAAAGCAAAATGTCCTTAAGACATAAACTCCTTCTATATAAGACCTGCGTAAGGCCTATTATGACCTACGCCTGCGTCGTCTTCGCCCACGTAGCCGAAATCAAAATTAAACAACTCCAAACGGTTCAAAACCGTTTCACCAGAATCGCAACCGAGCAGAACCGTATCAACGCAACATCGATCTGCACAGTGACTTACACCTCGTCACCATACCGGAATACCCTAAATTCTCTCTCGCAGCGCTTCTTCGAGAAAGCGCTTTCGCATTCTAACCCGCTAGTGGTAAACGCTGCAACCTACGATCCGGATCCGAATCCGGTAACTACGAACCGTAGACCCCGTCACGTCTCGACGACCCCACTTCATGGGGAACCTTTACGCCAGTCCGTCCTCAACGGACCCCGGACCCACACACACAATACCTACATACTCGTCGCGTCGCCCTCGCCTCCGAGCGCGACGCAATCTTCGCGACACCGTGCGTACACTCGGCTAAGACCTGCAGGCCAGGGCGGTCTCACCCGCCCACAGCTTCCGATTGATATGATAACAGGTGGCGTCCGTCAGAGGCTAGGTTCGCATACCGAAACCTCGGACGGTCTTTAGACATCACCATCCATTCTCCACTCGGGAGAATCACAATATAGCTAGGAACTGGCAACTTGGGTGGCATCATCAGATAGGTGTGAGACCAAAGAGTAGAGCGACACGCTCAGTTTATGAGCGCTTTGTGTAAGTAAGAGAACCACAGTAGGCAAAACACGGTTGAAACCAGCTCACGGACCCTCAGTTCCGTGAGCCCTGTGTCCGATGAAGCTGTAAGAGCCGCATAGGCTAACAGCATTAACATCAACAGAATATAGAAGAATAACTAGAAATGGCCTGAATGCGGCACGAGAACGGTGTCTAATAATTAGACTACACAAATACTACAAGAAAAAACCGTTTGGAGATACCTATGGACTTAATAACGCGAGGATATAGGTGATTTCTATAAAACAGGGCTTTACCACTAAAACTCGGTTTCAAAGAAAAAGTCGATTTTTTCCTAATTCTCAGTCTTTTCTTTCCACATTTCGCCTGATTCAAAGGTTGTGGACCGGGACTGACCCATCCAGAGCAAAACCAGCACGAAAACGAAGAAATAAAATTTTTACAAGTGCAATAAAATTACGTAATTATAAAACTAAAATAACAGATTAGAACTAGAAATGGCCGAAATGCGGCGTAAGATGAGTATCTTACGATAAGATTAAACGAATGCTACAATAAAAACAAATTTGGACTGTTTGAGATTCTAATACACAGAGATATCGGTGAATTCCTATAAATCAGACATCACCACTACACCTCGGTTTCAAAGAAAAAGTCGATTTTTTCCTAATTCTCAGTCTTTTCTTTCCAGGTTTCGCTTGATTCAACGGTTGTGGACCGGGACTGACCTACCCAGAGCAAAACCAGCACGAAAAACGAGGAAATAAAATTTTTACAAGTGCAATAAAATTACGTAATTATAAAACTAAAAATAACAGATTAGAACTAGAAATGGCCGAAATGCGGCGCAAGATGAGTATCTAACGATAAGGTTAAACGAATGCTACAATAAAAACAAATTTGACTGTTTGAGATTCTAATAATAAAGATATCGGTGAATTCCTATAAAACAGGACATCACCACTACACCTCGGTTTCAAAGAAAAGTCGATTTTCTTCTAATTCTGTGTGTTTTTCTTACAGGTTTTACCTTATTCGATGCTTGTGAACTGGGACTGACCGGCCGAGAGCAAAAACAGCACGAAAAAGGAAGAAACAAAAATGTTTAAAATTCCATTAAAATTACGTAAGTATAAAACTGAAGGTAAGCGATTATAACTAGAAATGGCCTGAATGCGGCATCGAGAACGGTGTCTAATAATTAGACTACAAATACTACAAGAAAAACCGTTTGGAGATACTATGGACTTAATAACGAGAGGATATAGGTGATTTCCTATAAAACAGGGCTGTACCACTAAAACACGGTTTCAAAGAAAAAGTCGATTTTTTCCTAATTCTGTGTGTTTTTCTTACAGGTTTTACCTGATTCGATGCTTCTGGACCGGGACTGATCGGCCGAGAGCAAAAACAGCACGAAAAAGGAAGAAACAAAAATGTTTAGAATTCCATTAAAATTACGTAAGTATAAAACTGAAGGAAAGCGATTATAACTAGAAATGGCCTGAATGCGGCACGAGAACGGTGTCTAATAATTAGACTACACAAATACTACAAGAAAAAACTGTTTGGAGATACTATGGACTTAATAACGAGAGGATATAGGTGATTTCCTATAAAACAGGGCTAAAATTAATTAAAACACGGTTTCAAAGAAAAGTCGATTTTTTCCTAATTCTGTGTGTTTTTCTTACAGGTTTTACCTGATTCGATGCTTGTGAACTGGGACTGACCGGCCGAGAGCAAAAACAGCACGAAAAAGGAAGAAACAAAATGTTTAGAATTCCATTAAAATTACGTAAGCATAAAACTGAAGGTAAGCGATTATAACTAGAAATGGCCTGAATGCGGCATCGAGAACGGTGTCTAATAATTAGACTACACAAATACTACAAGAAAACACCGTTTGGAGATACTCATGGACTTAATAACGAGGATATAGGTGATTTCATAAAACAGGGCTGTACCACTAAAACACGGTTTCAAAGAAAAGTCGATTTTTTCCTAATTTCAGTCTTTTCTTTCCAGGTTTCGCTTGATTCAACGGTTGTGGACCGGGACTGACCTACCCAGAGCAAAACCAGCACGAAATACGAAGAAATAAAATTTTTACAAGTGCAATAAAATTACGTAATTATAAAACTAAAAATAACAGATTAGAACTAGAAATGGCCGAAATGCGGCGCAAGATGAGTATCTAACGATAAGGTTAAACGAATGCTACAATAAAAACAAATTTGACTGCTTGAGATTCTAATACACAAAGATATCGGTGAATTCCTATAAAACAGGACTACACCACTACACCTCGGTTTCAAAGAAAAGTCGATTTTTTCTAATTCTGTGTGTTTTTCTTACAGGTTTTACCTGATTCGATGCTTGTGAACTGGGACTGACCGGCCGAGAGCAAAAACAGCACGAAAAAGGAAGAAACAAAATGTTTAGAATTCCATTAAAATTACGTAAGTATAAAACTGAAGGTAAGCGATTATAACTAGAAATGGCCTGAATGCGGCACGAGAACGGTGTCTAATAATTAGACTACAAATACTACAAGAAAACACTGTTTGGAGATACTATGGACTTAATAACGCGAGGATATAGGTGATTTCTATAAAACAGGGCTTTACCACTAAAACTCGGTTTCTAAGAAAAAGTCGATTTTTTCCTAATTCTCAGTCTTTTCTTTCCAGGTTTCGCTTGATTCAACGGTTGTGGACCGGGACTGACCCATCCAGAGCAAAACCAGCACGAAAAACGAAGAAATAAAATTTTTACAAGTGCAATAAAATTACGTAATTATAAAACTAAAACAACAGATTAGAACTAGAAATGGCCGAAATGCGGCGCAAGATGAGCATCTAACGATAAGGTTAAACGAATGCTACAATAAAAACAAATTTGACTGCTTGAGATTCTAATATTAATAAAGATATCGGTGAATTCTATAAAACAGGACATCACCACTACACCTCGGTTTCAAAGAAAAAGTCGATTTTCTTCTAATTCTGTGTGTTTTTCTAACAGTTTTTACCTGATTCGATGCTTCTGGACCGGGACTGATCGGCCGAGAGCAAAAACAGCACGAAAAAGGAAGAAACAAAAATGTTTAGAATTCCATTAAAATTACGTAAGTATAAAACTGAAGGAAAGCGATTATAACTAGAAATGGCCTGAATGCGGCACGAGAACGGTGTCTAATAATTAGACTACACAAATACTACAAGAAAAAACTGTTTGGAGATACTATGGACTTAATAACGAGAGGATATAGGTGATTTCCTATAAAACAGGGCTGTACCACTAAAACACGGTTTCAAAGAAAAAGTCGATTTTTTCCTAATTCTGTGTGTTTTTCTTACAGGTTTTACCTTATTCGATGCTTGTGAACTGGGACTGACCGGCCGAGAGCAAAAACAGCACGAAAAAGGAAGAAACAAAAATGTTTAGAATTCCATTAAAATTACGTAAGTATAAAACTGAAGGTAAGCGATTATAACTAGAAATGGCCTGAATGCGGCACGAGAACGGTGTCTAATAATTAGACTACGCAAATACTACAAGAAAAACTGTTTGAGATACTATGGACTTAATAACGAGAGGATATAGGTGATTTCCTATAAAACAGGGCTGTACCACTAAAACACGGTTTCAAAGAAAAAGTCGATTTTTCCTAATTTCAGTCTTTTCTTCCAGGTTTCTGCTTGATTCAACGGTTGTGGACCGACTGACCTACCCAGAGCAAAACCAGCACGAAATACGAAGAAATAAAAATTTTTACAAGTGCAATAAAATTACGTAATTATAAAACTAAAAATAACAGATTAGAATCCAGAAATGGCCGAAATGCGGCGCAAGATGAGTATCTAACGATAAGGTTAAACGAATGCTACAATAAAAACAAATTTGGACTGTTTGAGATTCTAATAATAAAGATATCGGTGAATTCCTATAAAACAGGACATCACCACTACACCTCGGTTTCAAAGAAAAAGTCGATTTTTTTCTAATTCTGTGTGTTTTTCTTACAGGTTTTACCTGATTCGATGCTTGTGAACTGGGACTGACCGGCCGAGAGCAAAAACAGCACGAAAAAGGAAGAAACAAAAATGTTTAGAATTCCATTAAAATTACGTAAGTATAAAACTGAAGGTAAGCGATTATAACTAGAAATGGCCTGAATGCGGCACGAGAACGGTGTCTCATGATTAGACTACACAAATACTACAAGAAAAAACTGTTTGGAGATACTATGGACTTAATAACGCGAGGATATAGGTGATTTCCTATAAAACAGGGCTTTACCACTAAAACACGGTTTCAAAGAAAAAGTCGATTTTTTCCTAATTGTCAGTCTTTTCTTCCAGGTTTCTGCTTGATTCAACGGTTGTGGACCGACTGACCTACCCAGAGCTAAACCAGCACGAAATACGAAGAAATAAAATTTTACAAGTGCAATAAAATTACGTAATTATAAAACTAAAAATAACAGATTAGAACTAGAAATGGCCGAAATGCGGCGCAAGATGAGTATCTAACGATAAGGTTATACGAATGCTACAATAAAAACAAATTTGACTGCTTGGAGATTCTAATAATAATAAAGATATCGGTGAATTCCTATAAAACAGGACATCACCACTACACCTCGGTTTCAAAGAAAAAGACGATTTTTTCTAATTCTGTGTGTTTTTCTTACAGGTTTTACCTGATTCGATGCTTGTGAACTGGGACTGACCGGCCGAGAGCAAAAACAGCACGAAAAAGGAAGAAACAAAAATGTTTAGAATTCCATTAAAATTACGTAAGTATAAAACTGAAGGTAAGCGATTATAACTAGAAATGGCCTGAATGCGGCACGAGAACGGTGTCTAATGATTAGACTACACAAAAACTACATGAAAAACTGTTTGGAGATACTATGGACTTAATAACGCGAGGATATACGTGATTTCCCAAAAAACAGGGCTTTACCACTATAACTCAGTTTCAAAGAAAAAGTCGATTTTTTCCTAATTGTCAGTCTTTTCTTTCCAGGTTTCGCTTGATTCTACGGTTGTGACCGGACTGACCTACCCAGAGCTAAACCAGCACGAAATACGAAGAAATAAAATTTTTTACAAGTGCAATAAAATTACGTAATTATAAAACTAAAAATAACAGATTAGAACTAGAAATGGCCGAAATGCGGCGCAAGATGAGTATCTAACGATAAGGTTATACGAATGCTACAATAAAAACAAATTTGACTGCTTGAGATTCTAATAATAAAGATATCGGTGAATTCTATAAAACAGGACATCACCACTACACCTCGGTTTCAAAGAAAAAGTCGATTTTTTCCTAATTCTCAGTCTTTTCTTTCCAGGTTTCGCCTGGTTCAACGGTTTTGGACCGGGACTGACCGATTCAGAGCAAAACCAGCACGAAAAACGAGGAAATAATTTTTTTTACTAGTGCAATAAAATTACGTAAATATAAAACTGAAGGTAAGCGATTATAACTAGAAATGGCCTGAATGCGGCACGAGAACGGTGTCTAATGATTAGACTACACAAATACTACAAGAAAAAACTGTTTGAGATACTATGGACTTAATAACGAGAGGATATAGGTGATTTCCTATAAAACAGGGCTTTACCACTATAACTCGGTTTCAAAGAAAAGTCGGATTTTTTCCTAATTCTCAGTCTTTTCTTTCCACATTTCGCCTGATTCAAAGGTTGTGGACCGAGACTGACCCATCCAGAGCAAACCCAGCACGAAAAACGAAGAAATAAAATTTTACAAGTGCAATAAAATTACGCAATTATAAAACTAAAACAACAGATTAGAACTAGAAATGGCCGAAATGCGGCGCAAGATGAGTATCTAACGATAAGGTTAAACGAATGCCAAAACAGGGCTTTACCACTAAAACTCGGTTTCAAAGAAAAAGTCGATTTTTCCTAATTTCAGTCTTTTCTTTCCAGGTTTCTGCTTGATTCAACGGTTGTGGACCGGGACTGACCTACCCAGAGCAAAACCAGCACGAAATACGAAGAAATAAAATTTTTACAAGCGCAATAAAATTACGTAATTATAAAACTAAAAATAACAGATTAGAACTAGAAATGGCTGAAATGCTGCGTAAGATGAGTATCTTACGATAAGATTAAACGAATGCAATAATAAAAAACAAATTTGACTGTTTGAGATTCTAATACACAGAGATATCGGTGAATTCTATAAAACAGGACATCACCACTACACCTCGGTTTCAAAGAAAAGTCGATTTTTCCTAATTCTCAGTCTTTTCTTTCCACATTTCGCCTGATTCAAAGGTTGTGGACCGGGACTGACCCATCCAGAGCAAACCAGCACGAAAAACGAAGAAATAAAATTTTACAAGCGCAATAAAATTACGTAATTATAAAACTAAAACAACAGATTAGAACTAGAAATGGCCGAAATGCGGCGCAAGATGAGTATCTAACGATAAGGTTAAACGAATGCTAAAACAGGGCTTTACCACTAAAACTCGGTTTCAAAGAAAAAGTCGATTTTTCCTAATTCTCAGTCTTTTCCAGGTTTCGCTTGATTCAACGGTTGTGGACCGGACTGACCTACCCAGAGCAAAACCAGCACGAAATAATGAAGAAATAAAATTTTACAAGTGCAATAAAATTACGTAATTATAAAACTAAAAATAACAGATTAGAACTAGAAATGGCTGAAATGCTGCGTAAGATGAGTATCTTACGATAAGATTAAACGAATGCAAGAATAAAACAAATTTGGACTGTTTGAGATTCTAATATTAATAAAGATATCGGTGAATTCTATAAAACAGGACATCACCATTACACCTCGGTTTCAAAGAAAAGTCGATTTTTCCTAATTTCAGTCTTTTCTTTCCACATTTCGCCTGATTCAAAGGTTGTGGACCGGGACTGACCTACCCAGAGCAAAACCAGCACGAAATACGAAGAAATAAAATTTTACAAGTGCAATAAAATTACGTAATTATAAAACTAAAACAACAGATTAGAACTAGAAATGGCCGAAATGCGGCGCAAGATGAGTATCTAACGATAAGGTTAAACGAATGCTAAAACAGGGCTTTACCACTAAAACTCGGTTTCAAAGAAAAAGTCGATTTTTTCCTAATTCTCAGTCTTTTCTTCCAGGTTTCGCTTCGATTCAACGGTTGTGGACCGACCGACCTACCCAGAGCAAAACCAGCACGAAATACGAAGAAATAAATTTTTACAAGCGCAATAAAATTACGTAATTATAAAACTAAAAATAACAGATTAGAACTAGAAATGGCCGAAATGCGGCGCAAGATGAGTATCTAACGATAAGGTTAAACGAATGCTACAATAAAAACAAATTTGGACTGCTTGAGATTCTAATATTAATAAAGATATCGGTGAATTCCTATAAAACAGGACATCACCACTATAACTCGGTTTCAAAGAAAAAGTCGATTTTTCCTAATTCTGTGTGTTTTTCTTACAGGTTTTACCTGATTCGATGCTTGTGAACTGGGACTGACCGGCCGAGAGCAAAAACAGCACGAAAAGGAAGAAACAAAAAATTTTAGAATTCTATTAAAATTACGTAAGTATAAAACTGAAGATAAGCGATTATAACTAGAAATGGCCTGAATGCGGCATCGAGAACGGTGTCTAATGATTAGACTACACAAAACTACAAGAAAACTGTTTGGAGATACTATGGACTTAATAACGCAAGGATATAGGTGATTTCCTAAAAACAGGGCTTTACCACTATAACTCGGTTTCAAAGAAAAAGTCGATTTTTCCTAATTTCAGTCTTTTCTTCCAGGTTTCGCTTGATTCAACGGTTGTGGACCGACTGACCTACCCAGAGCTAAACCAGCACGAAATACGAAGAAATAAAATTTTTACAAGTGCAATAAAATTACGTAATTATAAAACTAAAAATAACAGATTAGAACTAGAAATGGCCGAAATGCGGCGCAAGATGAGCATCTAACGATAAGGTTAAACGAATGCTACAATAAAAACAAATTTGGACTGCTTGAGATTCTAATACACAAAGATATCGGTGAATTCCTATAAAACAGGACATCACCACTATAACTCGGTTTCAAAGAAAAAGTCGATTTTTTCCTAATTCTGTGTGTTTTTCTTACAGGTTTTACCTGATTCGATGCTTGTGAACTGGGACTGACCGGCCGAGAGCAAAAACAGCACGAAAAAGGAAGAAACAAAAATTTTTAGAATTCTATTAAAATTACGTAAGTATAAAACTGAAGATAAGCGATTATAACTAGAAATGGCCTGAATGCGGCACGAGAACGGTGTCTAATGATTAGACTACACAAAAACTACAAGAAAAACTGTTTGGAGATACTATGGACTTAATAACGCGAGGATATAGGTGATTTCCCAAAAAACAGGGCTTTACCACTATAACTCGGTTTCAAAGAAAAAGTCGATTTTTCCTAATTGTCAGTCTTTTCCAGGTTTCGCTTGATTCAACGGTTGTGGACCGGGACTGACCTACCCAGAGCTAAACCAGCACGAAATACGAAGAAATAAAATTTTTACAAGTGCAATAAAATTACGTAATTATAAAACTAAAAATAACAGATTAGAACTAGAAATGGCCGAAATGCGGCGCAAGATGAGTATCTAACGATAAGGTTAAACGAATGCTACAATAAAAACAAATTTGGACTGCTTGAGATTCTAATACACAAAGATATCGGTGAATTCTATAAAACAGGACATCACCACTACACCTCGGTTTCAAAGAAAAGTCGATTTTTCCTAATTTCAGTCTTTTCTTTCCAGGTTTCGCTCTGGTTCAACGGTTTTGGACCGGGACTGACCGATTCAGAGCAAAACCAGCACGAAAACGAGGAAATATTTTTTTTACTAGTGCAATAAAATTACGTAAATATAAAACTGAAGGTAAGCGATTATAACTAGAAATGGCCTGAATGCGGCACGAGAACGGTGTCTAATGATTAGACTACACAAAACTACAAGAAAAAACTGTTTGAGATACTATGGACTTAATAACGAGAGGATATAGGTGATTTCCTATAAAACAGGGCTTTACCACTATAACTCGGTTTCAAAGAAAAAGTCGATTTTTTCCTAATTCTCAGTCTTTTCTTTCCACATTTCGCCTGATTCAAAGGTTGTGGACCGACTGACCCATCCAGAGCAAAACCCAGCACGAAAACGAAGAAATAAAATTTTTACAAGTGCAATAAAATTACGTAATTATAAAACTAAAAACAACAGATTAGAACTAGAAATGGCCGAAATGCGGCGCAAGATGAGTATCTAACGATAAGGTTAAACGAATGCTAAAACAGGGCTTTACCACTAAAACTCGGTTTCAAAGAAAAGTCGATTTTTCTAATTCTCAGTCTTTTCTTTCCAGGTTTCGCTTGATTCAACGGTTGTGGACCGGGACTGACCTACCCAGAGCAAAACCAGCACGAAATACGAAGAAATAAAATTTTTACAAGTGCAATAAAATTACGTAATTATAAAACTAAAAATAACAGATTAGAACTAGAAATGGCCGAAATGCGGCGTAAGATGAGTATCTAACGATAAGGTTAAACGAATGCAAGAATAAAACAAATTTGGACTGTTTGAGATTCTAATACACAGAGATATCGGTGAATTCCTATAAAACAGGACATCACCACTACACCTCGGTTTCAAAGAAAAAGTCGATTTTTCCTAATTTCAGTCTTTTCTTTCCACATTTCGCCTGATTCAAAGGTTGTGACCGGACTGACCCATCCAGAGCAAAACCAGCACGAAAAACGAAGAAATAAAATTTTTACAAGTGCAATAAAATTACGTAATTATAAAACTAAAAACAACAGATTAGAACTAGAAATGGCCGAAATGCGGCGCAAGATGAGTATCTAACGATAAGGTTAAACGAATGCTAAAACAGGGCTTTACCACTAAAACTCGGTTTCAAAGAAAAAGTCGATTTTTTCCTAATTCTCAGTCTTTTCTTTCCAGGTTTCGCTTGATTCAACGGTTGTGGACCGGGACTGACCTACCCAGAGCAAAACCAGCACGAAATACGAAGAAATAAAAATTTTTACAAGTGCAATAAAATTACGTAATTATAAAACTAAAAATAACAGATTAGAACTAGAAATGGCCGAAATGCTGCGTAAGATGAGTATCTTACGATAAGATTAAACGAATGCAAGAATAAAAAACAAATTTGGACTGTTTGAGATTCTAATACACAGAGATATCGGTGAATTCCTATAAAACAGGACATCACCACTACACCTCGGTTTCAAAGAAAAAGTCGATTTTTTTCTAATTCTGTGTGTTTTTCTTACAGGTTTTACCTGATTCGATGCTTGTGGACCGGGACTGATCGGCCGAGAGCAAAACCAGCACGAAATACGAAGAAATAAAAATTTTTACAAGTGCAATAAAATTACGTAATTATAAAACTAAAAATAACAGATTAGAACTAGAAATGGCCGAAATGCTGCGTAAGATGAGTATCTTACGATAAGATTAAACGAATGCAAGAATAAAAAACAAATTTGGACTGTTTGAGATTCTAATACACAGAGATATCGGTGAATTCCTATAAAACAGGACATCACCATTACACCTCGGTTTCAAAGAAAAAGTCGATTTTTTCCTAATTCTCAGTCTTTTCTTTCCACATTTCGCCTGATTCAAAGGTTGTGGACCGGGACTGACCCATCCAGAGCAAAACCAGCACGAAATACGAAGAAATAAAATTTTTACAAGTGCAATAAAATTACGTAATTATAAAACTAAAAACAACAGATTAGAACTAGAAATGGCCGAAATGCGGCGCAAGATGAGTATCTAACGATAAGGTTAAACGAATGCTAAAACAGGGCTTTACCACTAAAACTCGGTTTCAAAGAAAAAGTCGATTTTTCCTAATTTCAGTCTTTTCTTTCCAGGTTTCGCTTGATTCAACGGTTGTGGACCGACTGACCTACCCAGAGCAAAACCAGCACGAAATACGAAGAAATAAAATTTTTACAAGTGCAATAAAATTACGTAATTATAAAACTAAAAATAACAGATTAGAACTAGAAATGGCCGAAATGCGGCGCAAGATGAGTATCTTACGATAAGATTAAACGAATGCAAGAATAAAAACAAATTTGACTGCTTGAGATTCTAATACACAAAGATATCGGTGAATTCCTATAAAACAGGACATCACCACTACACCTCGGTTTCAAAGAAAAAGTCGATTTTTCCTAATTCTCAGTCTTTTCTTTCCAGGTTTCGCCTGATTCAACGGTTTTGGACCGGGACTGACCGATTCAGAGCAAAACCAGCACGAAAAACGAGGAAATAAAATTTTTACAAGTGCAATAAAATTACGTAAATATAAAACTGAAGGTAAGCGATTATAACTAGAAATGGCCTGAATGCGGCACGAGAACGGTGTCTAATGATTAGACTACACAAAACTACATGAAAACTGTTTGAGATACTATGGACTTAATAACGCGAGGATATAGGTGATTTCCTAAAAACAGGGCTTTACCACTATAACTCAGTTTCAAAGAAAAAGTCGATTTTTCCTAATTGTCAGTCTTTTCTTTCCAGGTTTCGCTTGATTCTACGGTTGTGGACCGACTGACCTACCCAGAGCAAAACCAGCACGAAATACGAAGAAATAAAATTTTTACAAGTGCAATAAAATTACGTAATTATAAAACTAAAAATAACAGATTAGAACTAGAAATGGCCGAAATGCGGCGCAAGATGAGTATCTAACGATAAGGTTATACGAATGCTACAATAAAACAAATTTGGACTGCTTGAGATTCTAATAATAAAGATATCGGTGAATTCCTATAAAACAGGACATCACCACTACACCTCGGTTTCAAAGAAAAAGTCGATTTTTCCTAATTCTCAGTCTTTTCTTTCCAGGTTTCTGCCTGGTTCAACGGTTTTGGACCGGGACTGACCGATTCAGAGCAAAACCAGCACGAAAAACGAGGAAATAATTTTTACTAGTGCAATAAAATTACGTAAATATAAAACTGAAGGTAAGCTGATTATAACTAGAAATGGCCTGAATGCGGCACGAGAACGGTGTCTAATGATTAGACTACACAAATACTACAAGAAAAACCGTTTGGAGATACTATGGACTTAATAACGAGAGGATATAGGTGATTTCATAAAACAGGGCTTTACCACTATAACTCGGTTTCAAAGAAAAAGTCGATTTTTTCCTAATTCTCAGTCTTTTCTTTCCACATTTCGCCTGATTCAAAGGTTGTGGACCGAGACTGACCCATCCAGAGCAAACCCAGCACGAAAACGAAGAAATAAAATTTTTACAAGTGCAATAAAATTACGTAATTATAAAACTAAAACAACAGATTAGAACCAGAAATGGCCGAAATGCGGCGCAAGATGAGTATCTAACGATAAGGTTAAACGAATGCTAAAACAGGGCTTTACCACTAAAACTCGGTTTCAAAGAAAAAGTCGATTTTTCCTAATTTCAGTCTTTTCTTTCCAGGTTTCGCTTGATTCAACGGTTGTGGACCGACTGACCTACCCAGAGCAAAACCAGCACGAAAACGAGGAAATAAATTTTTTGACAAGTGCAATAAAATTACGTAATTATATAACTAAAAATAACAGATTAGAACTAGAAATGGCCGAAATGCGGCGTAAGATGAGTATCTTACGATAAGATTAAACGAATGCAAGAATAAAAAACAAATTTGACTGTTTGAGATTCTAATATTAATAGAGATATCGGTGAATTCCTATAAAACAGGACATCACCACTACACCTCGGTTTCAAAGAAAAAGTCGATTTTTTCCTAATTCTCAGTCTTTTCTTTCCACATTTCGCCTGATTCAAAGGTTGTGGACCGGGACTGACCCATCCAGAGCAAACCCAGCACGAAAACGAAGAAATAAAATTTTTACAAGTGCAATAAAATTACGTAATTATAAAACTAAAACAACAGATTAGAACTAGAAATGGCCGAAATGCGGCGCAAGATGAGTATCTAACGATAAGGTTAAACGAATGCTACAATAAAAACAAATTTGACTGTTTGAGATTCTAATACACAAAGATATCGGTGAATTCTATAAAACAGGACATCACCACTACACCTCGGTTTCAAAGAAAAAGTCGATTTTTTCTAATTCTCAGTCTTTTCTTTCCAGGTTTCTGCCTGGTTCAACGGTTTTGGACCGGACTGACCGATTCAGAGCAAAACCAGCACGAAAACGAGGAAATAATTTTTTACTAGTGCAATAAAATTCACATAAATATAAAACTGAAGGTAAGCGATTATAACTAGAAATGGCCTGAATGCGGCACGAGAACGGTGTCTAATGATTAGACTACACAAAAACTACAAGAAAACTGTTTGGAGATACTATGGACTTAATAACGAGGATATAGGTGATTTCTATAAAACAGGGCTTTACCACTAAAACTCGGTTTCAAAGAAAAGCCGATTTTTTCCTAATTCTCAGTCTTTTCTTTCCAGGTTTCGCTTGATTCAACGGTTGTGGACCGGGACTGACCTACCCAGAGCAAAACCAGCACGAAATACGAAGAAATAAAATTTTTACAAGTGCAATAAAATTACGTAATTATAAAACTAAAAATAACAGATTAGAACTAGAAATGGCCGAAATGCGGCGCAAGATGAGCATCTAACGATAAGGTTAAACGAATGCTACAATAAAACAAATTTGACTGTTTGAGATTCTAATAATAATAAAGATATCGGTGAATTCCTATAAAACAGGACATCACCACTACACCTCGGTTTCAAAGAAAAAGTCGATTTTTCCTAATTCTCAGTCTTTTCTTCCAGGTTTCGCCTGGTTCAACGGTTTTGGACCGGGACTGACCGATTCAGAGCAAAACCAGCACGAAAACGAGGAAATAATTTTTTACTAGTGCAATAAAATTCACGTAAATATAAAACCGAAGGTGTTGATTATAACTAGAAATGGCCTGAATGCGGCACGAGAACGGTGTCTAATGATTAGACTACACAAATACTACAAGAAAAACTGTTTGAGATACTATGGACTTAATAACGAGAGGATATAGGTGATTTCCTATAAAACAGGGCTTTACCACTATAACTCGGTTTCCAAAGAAAAAGTCGATTTTTCCTAATTCTCAGTCTTTTCTTTCCAGGTTTCGCTTGATTCAACGGTTGTGGACCGAGACTGACCCATCCAGAGCAAACCCAGCACGAAAACGAAGAAATAAAATTTTTACAAGTGCAATAAAATTACGTAATTATAAAACTAAAACAACAGATTAGAACTAGAAATGGCCGAAATGCGGCGCAAGATGAGTATCTAACGATAAGGTTAAACGAATGCTAAAACAGGGCTTTACCACTAAAACTCGGTTTCAAAGAAAAAGTCGATTTTTCCTAATTTCGCCTTTTCTTTCCAGGTTTCGCTTGATTCAACGGTTGTGGACTGGGACTGACCTACCCAGTGCAAAACCAGCACGAAAACGAGGAAATAAATTTTTGACAAGTGCAATAAAATTACGTAATTATATAACTAAAAATAACAGATTAGAACTAGAAATGGCTGAAATGCGGCGTAAGATGAGTATCTTACGATAAGATTAAACGAATGCAAGAATAAAAACAAATTTGGACTGTTTGAGATTCTAATACACAAAGATATCGGTGAATTCCTATAAAACAGGGCTTTACCACTATAACTCGGTTTCAAAGAAAAAGTCGATTTTTTCCTAATTCTCAGTCTTTTCTTTCCACATTTCGCCTGATTCAAAGGTTGTGGACCGGGACTGACCCATCCAGAGCAAACCCAGCACGAAAACGAAGAAATAAAATTTTTACAAGTGCAATAAAATTACGTAATTATAAAACTAAAACAACAGATTAGAACTAGAAATGGCCGAAATGCGGCGCAAGATGAGTATCTAACGATAAGGTTAAACGAATGCTACAATAAAAACAAATTTGGACTGCTTGAGATTCTAATACACAAAGATATCGGTGAATTCTATAAAACAGGACATCACCACTACACCTCGGTTTCAAAGAAAAAGTCGATTTTTCCTAATTCTCAGTCTTTTCTTTCCAGGTTTCGCCTGGTTCAACGGTTTTGGACCGGGACTGACCGATTCAGAGCAAAACCAGCACGAAAAACGAGGAAATAATTTTTTTTACTAGTGCAATAAAATTACATAAATATAAAACTGAAGGTAAGCGATTATAACTAGAAATGGCCTGAATGCGGCACGAGAACGGTGTCTAATGATTAGACTACACAAAAACTACAAGAAAAACTGTTTGAGATACTATGGACTTAATAACGAGAGGATATAGGTGATTTCTATAAAACAGGGCTTTACCACTATAACTCGGTTTCAAAGAAAAGTCGATTTTTCTAATTCTCAGTCTTTTCTTTCCACATTTCGCCTGATTCAAAGGTTGTGGACCGGGACTGACCCATCCAGAGCAAACCCAGCACGAAAACGAAGAAATAAAATTTTACAAGTGCAATAAAATTACGTAATTATAAAACTAAAACAACAGATTAGAACTAGAAATGGCCGAAATGCGGCGCAAGATGAGTATCTAACGATAAGGTTAAACGAATGCTAAAACAGGGCTTTACCACTAAAACTCGGTTTCAAAGAAAAGTCGATTTTTCCTAATTTCAGTCTTTTCTTTCCAGGTTTCTGCTTGATTCAACGGTTGTGGACCGGGACTGACCCATCCAGAGCAAAACCAGCACGAAAAACGAAGAAATAAAATTTTACAAGTGCAATAAAATTACGTAATTATAAAACTAAAAATAACAGATTAGAACTAGAAATGGCCGAAATGCTGCGTAAGATGAGTATCTTACGATAAGATTAAACGAATGCAAGAATAAAAACAAATTTGACTGTTTGAGATTCTAATACACAGAGATATCGGTGAATTCTATAAAACAGGACATCACCATTACACCTCGGTTTCAAAGAAAAGTCGATTTTTTCCTAATTCTCAGTCTTTTCTTTCCACATTTCGCCTGATTCAAAGGTTGTGGACCGGACTGACCCATCCAGAGCAAACCCAGCACGAAAAACGAAGAAATAAAATTTTACAAGTGCAATAAAATTACGTAATTATAAAACTAAAACAACAGATTAGAACTAGAAATGGCCGAAATGCGGCGCAAGATGAGTATCTAACGATAAGGTTAAACGAATGCTAAAACAGGGCTTTACCACTAAAACTCGGTTTCAAAGAAAAGTCGATTTTTCCTAATTCTCAGTCTTTTCTTTCCAGGTTTCGCTTGATTCAACGGTTGTGGACCGGGACTGACCCATCCAGAGCAAAACCAGCACGAAAAACGAAGAAATAAAATTTTTACAAGTGCAATAAAATTACGTAATTATAAAACTAAAAATAACAGATTAGAACTAGAAATGGCCGAAATGCGGCGCAAGATGAGTATCTAACGATAAGGTTAAACGAATGCTACAATAAAAAACAAATTTGGACTGCTTGAGATTCTAATACACAAAGATATCGGTGAATTCCTATAAAACAGGACATCACCACTACACCTCGGTTTCAAAGAAAAAGTCGATTTTTTTCTAATTCTGTGTGTTTTTCTTACAGGTTTTACCTGATTCGATGCTTGTGGACCGGGAGTGATCGGCCGAGAGCAAAAACAGCACGAAAAAGGAAGAAACAAAAATTTTTAGAATTCTATTAAAATTACGTAAGTATAAAACTGAAGATAAGCGATTATAACTAGAAATGGCCTGAATGCGGCACGAGAACGGTGTCTAATGATTAGACTACACAAAAACTACAAGAAAAACTGTTTGGAGATACTATGGACTTAATAACGCGAGGATATAGGTGATTTCCTAAAACAGGGCTTTACCACTATAACTCGGTTTCAAAGAAAAGTCGATTTTTCCTAATTGAAGAAAGTGAAAATATTTTAAAATTAAAAGAAAATAGATATAATTTTACATGTGGAATATAATGTAGGTTTAAAATTATTTTGCAATATAATACAATAAAGAACCTTATAAAATGTAAAAACATGCACAATATTGAATAACAAAGAAATTATGAAACTGCTAAGAAACTACTTAAAGGTAATAATACAGTAGTAAAATTATTGTGTATTTAGAAAAGTAATAATCTAACAAATGAACTGTAAAAATAAAAAAAATGTGAAATATAGCTAAGATACACAACACTGTATAACTATTAAATCAATAAGCGAAATTATTGTGTCATTTAAAATATGTATAAAAACAAACTTCAATTTGACTAGCACTAGTTGCCTTCCCTGACGTCTTAGGAACTTTGTAACTAGCGCAGCAAGCTCCTCCTCCGTCGTGATCCTTTGGTTGGTGCCATCAGATGTACGGATGACTATCACGCCGTCCCGCATCCAAACAGACCGCATACGGATATGAAGGCGAGATTTCCCAAAAACAGTTTGCCTTGCTCGTGTCAGAAATTCCTTAAGCGATACTGATGAACCCTTCAGCTTGGTCTTACACTTCCAAACAACTGATTTAATGTCAACACTGATAAACCGCACTAGGATGGGTCGCTGCCGTTGTTTGCTGGGTGAGCCAAGTCTGTGACATACTTTAATACATTGTTGGGTGACATCAGTAAGCCCCAACTTGTAATAGAAGACCTTTAAAATTATTTGGGTGCAGTCCTCGCGCTCAGGCAAGCCAGACAACAAGGGCCTTCTGGCGATTCCTTATACCGCGCTAATTTTGTTTGGCACACTCGCTGATTTGCTGTCGAAGAAGACTGAGGATGCCGAAAATTATCTCTCTAAAGGTACGGAGCTCTTCACCAATTTCGCCACGGTATCCTTTGATGATCCAGCATTAGTTATTTGAGCTTGAAGGTCATCGAATCTCTTAGGAGATTCTTCAAGCTTGTGCTGAATCGAGATTACCTCCTATAAATTAGCCATTGTAGTGCACGAGATAAATATTGTCAACAGATGTAGTGCAGTGCAATGATAAACTGGCAGGTGGTGCAAATATTCAATAAATTGTTACTGTGATTTAACACTAGTTACACTTTAAACACTGAATTTAAACATAAAATTTGCCAAAAAAACTAATATATTTTAATATAAATAATATAAACGTCAAAATATTGGCGTAAAATAGCAGCGTAAAATGGCATTCCATCTCAGTCCTCAAGGGTGACAACGCATCTGCATTATGATTCCTTGTCAAGGATAAATATAGATGTCATGGGCCGCAGGAATCACTTACCATCAGGTGAATTATGTCCTCGTTTGTGATATAAAAATGTGATATAAACTGACTATGATATAAAAAAAAGCCTTACTTATATAAAGCTTTAACTTAAAGTCCGAATCTGTTAGGTAGCATTTTCTATTTTTCTTCTTTTCTATTCACAATATCTGCGGAGACTTTTATGGATTTGCATTTACCACAATTTAATTTGTCAAATATGTTATTGTTATAATTGAACGTTAAACTGTTGTTTTTCTGAAGTAAATATAAAAATAATAAAATCTACTACTCATCAGTGAGCATGTTCTGCAATAACCCAAATTTTTATTTTCAAGGTGTATTTTGTATATGTCCAGTGTTTAGACGATATTCCGTCTGAAGGTTTCTATAAAAATTATTGCATTATGTCGAATTGGTAGGACAAGTGCACACAAATTACAACAGACAGACAAATTTAAAGTATAGCTATTAATGTTTTCTATAACAAGAGATCTTTTACAATCGGAATATAAGCACAGCGTGCCTAGGGTCCATATTCAAGACACTATATATCATAGACGAGGGTAGGCCTTTACAGTGCAGTAATAACAGTGGAATAATGAATGCCTAATCTCATTGTAATTAATCAAACTCAATCACATGATTTAAATCAGATAATAGAAATTGAACTTTATTGCACAATTGCCTTCTATATAAGCGAACGTTGAAGGTACTCATTTGAAAGGAGAAAAATATTTAAGCAGTTTTAATTGCTAATTTTGAGTTCAAGTGTTGTATGTACATTTTATCCATGACACTGAATCTGAACTTTGCATCGATTTCATTGCACAAGTATTAGTTGATTGGGTCTGACGATGAGTAAGTGCTCACTGTTTGGCACTCATCATATCGCGCCTAGTTAATGTTCTTCGGTATTAATAAGAGTATTATGCAGATATTGAAATGGACGACGAGGATATCTTTATCTTCATTTCCAATACATGCAGCGTAACCAAAACATTCAGAATCTTTGACGCGAACCTGACGTGTTTAAAACGCGTTATTAAGAACTATAGTTTATTGTGATGTTTTTCTAATCCACTTACATTATGCCTAAACCTTCCTTTATAATTATTCACAGTAAATATAATTGTAGGTCAGGTGCACTCCACTAACTTCCTGTGTTCCAATCAGTGCAGTACGTGTTGTTATCGATAATAAATTCAATGTCATAAGTAATAGAAGAAATAGTTTGAAACTTGTTTTAATGTTAACAGTGTTTTAAAATCTGTTTATGATTTTTTCTTCAATGCGGCGTCATTTGCTTTATCGGCATTAAAAGATTCCCAGTCTTAGAGCTTAATTCTGTGGACAATATATGTACCAGTATTCAATGATATTGACACGGATCTGCATTTAAATACTGTTATAATATTTTTTGCTTAACGTTAGTATGCAAACTAGTACGAAAACACATGTAAATAAGAAGGAGAAGGAGAAGGAGAAGGAGAAGGATAAGGATGAGGATGAGGATGAGGATGAGGATGAGGATGAGGATGAGGACGAGGATGAGGATGAGGATGAGGATGAGGATGAGGATGAGGATGAGGATGAGGATGAGGATGAGGATGAGGATGAGGATGAGGATGAGGATGAGGATGAGGATGAGGATGAGGATGAGGATGAGGATGAGGATGAGGATGAGGATGAGGATGAGGATGAGGATGAGGATGAGGATGAGATGAGGATGAGGATGAGGATGGATGAGGATGAGGATGAGGACGAGGATGAGGATGAGGATGAGGATGAGGATGAGGACGAGTATGAGGATGAGGATGAGGATGAGGATGAGGATGAGGATGAGGATGAGGATGAGGATGAGGATGAGGATGAGGATGAGGATAAGGATAAGGATAAGGATAAGGATAAGGATAAGGATAAGGATAAGGATAAGGATAAGGATAAGGATAAGGATAAGGATAAGGATAAGGATAAGGATAAGGATAAGGATAAGGATAAGGATAAGGATAAGGATAAGGATAAGGATTAGGATTAGGATTAGGATTAGGATTAGTATAATGATTAGGATTAGGATAAGGTTTAGGATAAGGATAAGGATAAGGATAAGGATAAGGATGAGGATGAGGATTAGGATAAGGATGAGGATGAGGATGAGGATGAGGATGAGGATGAGGATGAGGATGAGGATAAGGATAAGGATAAGGATAAGGATAAGGATTAGGATTAGGATTAGGATTTGGATTAGGATTAGGATTAGTATAATGATTAGGATTAGGATAAGGATTAGGATTAGGATAAGGATTAGGATAAGGATTAGGATAAGGATTAGGATTAGGATAAGGATTAAGATTTGGATTAGGATTAGGATTAAGATGGGGATGAGGATGAGGATGAGGATGAGGATGAGGATGAGGATGAGGATGAGGATGAGGATGAGGATGAGGATGAGGATGAGGATGAGGATGAGGATAAGGATAAGGATAAGGATTACGATTAGGATTAGGATAAGGATTAAGATTTGGATTAGGATAAGGATGAGGATGAGGATGGGGATAAGGATGAGGATGGGGATTAGGATGAGGATGAGGATGAGGATAAGGATAAGGATAAGGATTACGATTAGGATTAGGATAAGGATTAAGATTTGGATTAGGATAAGGATTAGGATAAGGATTAGATAAGGATAAGGATAAGGATAAGGATAAGGATTAGGATGAGGATGAGGATGAGGATAAGTATTAGGATTAAGATTAGGATAAGGATAAGGATAAGGATTAGGATGAGGATGAGGATGAGGATAAGGATTAAGATTTGGATTAGGATTAGGATTAGGATGGGGATGAGGATGAGGATGAGGATGAGGATGAGGATGAGGATGAGGATGAGGATGAGGATGAGGATGAGGATGAGGATGAGGATGAGGATGAGGATGAGGATGAGGATGAGGATGAGGATGAGGATAAGGATAAGGATAAGGATAAGGATAAGGATTACGATTAGGATTAGGATAAGGATTAAGATTTGGATTAGGATTAGGATTAGTATAAGGTTTAGGATAAGGATTAGGATTAGGATTAGGATAAGGATTAAGATAAGGATTAGGATAAGGATAAGGATAAGGATTAGGATGAGGATGAGGATGAGGATAAGTATTAGGATTAAGATTAGGATTAGGATTAGGATAAGGATTAGGATGAGGATGAGGATGAGGATGAGGATAAGGATAAGGATAAGGATAAGGATAAGGATTAAGATTTGGATTAGGATTAGGATTAGGATGGGATGAGGATGAGGATGAGGATGAGGATGAGGATGAGGATGAGGATGAGGATGAGGATGAGGATGAGGATGAGGATGAGGATGAGGATGAGGATGAGGATGAGGATGAGGATGAGGATGAGGATTAGGATGAGGATGAGGATGAGGATGAGGATGAGGATGAGGATGAGGATGAGGATGAGGATGAGGATGAGGATGAGGATGAGGATGAGGATGAGGATGAGGATGAGGATGAGGATGAGGATGAGGATGAGGATGAGGATGAGGATGAGGATAAGGATAAGGATAAGGATAAGGATATGATAAGGATAAGGATAAGG
Organism: Teinopalpus imperialis; assembly: GCA_029286865.1. Classification (NCBI taxonomy): domain Eukaryota; kingdom Metazoa; phylum Arthropoda; class Insecta; order Lepidoptera; family Papilionidae; genus Teinopalpus; species Teinopalpus imperialis. The sequence continues at coordinate 567 of JAGSMU010000243.1, read as the reverse complement.
ATAAGGATAAGGATAAGGATAAGGATAAGGATAAGGATAAGGATAAGGATAAGGATAAGGATAAGGATAAGGATAAGGATAAGGATAAGGATACGATAAGGATAAGGATAAGCATTTTATGATATGATAAGGATATGATAAGGATAAGGATAAGGATAAGGATAAGGATAAGGATAAGGATAAGGATACGATAAGGATAAGGATAAGGATACGATAAGGATGAGAATGAGGATGAGGATGAGGATGAGGATATGACAAGGATAAGGATATGATAAGGATAAGGATAAGGATAAGGATAAGATAAGGATAAGGATGAGGATGAGGATTAGGATAAGGATAAGGATAAGGATACGATAAGGATAAGGATAGATAAGGATAAGGATAAAGAGTAGGATAAGGATAAGGATATGATAAGGATAAGGATATGATAAGGATAAGGATAAGGATTAGGATAAGGATTAGATAAGGATATGATACATAAGGATAAGGACAAGGATAAGGATAAGGATAAGGATAAGGATATGGATAAGGATAAGGATTAAGATTTGATTAGGATTAGATTAGGAT